>QOVE01013406.1:0-12180 GCA_003521275.1 Tricholoma sp. MG99 | reverse complement strand
CGACTACCAGGGTCTAAGACTGAACAACCGAATGCATGGATGCATATTCGTATGACTTTATTACTGACTCTGAAAGTTGCGAGTTAGGCCGACGGGGGTATAAGTCAACTTTAGCCAGCACCCCCGTAAACAGACAGGTCACTGTATAAGTCCTTAGGTCCTCGCAGGTGGCAGTATATTTGATAAACTAGGCGCACATAGTGGTATAGACGCCGTCCCTGAGGAATTAGAACCTAGGTGAGACTCCGATGAAACACGAGCGGATAAAAAACAACGTTACTTGACTGCGGAGACCCACATGAATCCAGAGGTTACGCCAGAGATCCTCGCCCCGCTCAAGCAACCTGACTTTATGGGCATTGCATGCACAATACTTGTCCTCTCCTAGAGTTGTACTTATTAATTCCTCTCCCGTATTGAAGCAGACATCGATTCCTTGTCTTGATCCCATGGGAAGATTCTTAGCCTCGACAGGCACATTGATAATTAATTTCGAGCTTTGGCCTGAAGGCAGCAAGGCTAGCGACTGCGACCATGATGCTGAGGTTCGCTGTGCGTCTGAGCAATAGCTATAACGTTACGGTTCCGCACAAAAGGCACGGCCGCGGCTTCCAAGGATTGTACGTCGCCTGCAGCAGCCTAGCCTTGGCCTAGCCCGTACCTAGGTGCTCTATAATTGTCGACAGAGCGACAAAGAACCACTTCAGCGACCACTTGTTCGAGTCGGGGATTTGGTCTCAAAATGACTTCCGACAGGTGACATCGGCCAGTGGGAGCAGCGCTACTAGGTTTTCCAGTGGATAGCAAGGTCATGGACTAATGGAATGTATTTTCAAGGTCAACCAAGTCTGGCGCCAAACAAAGTTATAATTTACGTAAGATTATGATCAGTGACCAACTTCCTCTGGCGGCCAACGCTCACTGGCAGGCGTTCAAGCTCACTGTCATCTCAGGTTCAAATTACCTCTTTTTGGTGTGGTTTTGCCACCGGAGACTAAATCTTCAAAGGATCTCGCCCTACAGGCCAATCCGCAGGACGACCGGACGACTATATGTCAATTAACTGTCGTACGCCTAGGAGCGCATATAGTGATATCCCCAAGGTCGTACTAAGGTTTCCGCAAGCAAAAATCTTGTTCAAGTCGGAGCGATTGTTATCATGCAACAAATGGTGGGCTGATGACAATTATCAATCGGTCTCGCTACCTACGCAGACTTCACAGAAACCTGGGGTGCACATTCTGGATCTATGTTATATGCTATACAGATTCTCGAACTATGCTCGACTGTTCCTATCATTTTGTCCCTAAAGCTCCCTAGGTTTACCCTGTTGCTGCTGGCGTTATCTGGGCACTAAAAAGCGTACGCTTTTGTCTTGATTTTTATTACGACTCTGATACTACATGGGCATCGTGACCGCGCAAACGTATCGGTGATATGACTGACAGTCATCCGTATTTACCTCGTTCTGCCTCGACTGCACCAGTACTCGGAATCCGAAGTTAATATTGGTTAACCATCACAAGGCCACCCTAATTGCGCTAGTATCAGCGGTACCGCGGCGTTTGTGTTACTGCGGAGAGATCTGTGGCAGGGTAGAATCGGGTCCAGGTTGTCCTAGTTCAGGACATCTCAATCTCCTCAAGGTTGACAGGATACTTAGGACCGAATCATTGGCTGGGTTTTGTTCGCTCTCACTACTCACTATCTTATGTTGTGCCAGCCCATGTCCATTCTGGAGCGTTCTATAATGCTCTGATGGTCCTCATTACCCCAGAACCCACGCTTTAACTTCGTATGGCAGTCATGTGAAGATCCGGTGCTCCCCCATTCAGATGCACCCCAGTCTCCAGCACTTGGTTTGGTTTGGAACTGATGTTTCTCGCGGTGTGTAAGTACATTTCCCGCGACCGACAGGTCTCATGAGCTGTGTCACCACTCTATAGAAGGGGATATGTAATGCTTCACCCAAGCTTTTCGATGAAGCCACGGGGAAGACCGAGAGTCGAGGCACAAGACTTTCCGAGCCTACAGGGAGTCACTATTAGTCAACATAATGAATTGGACTCCTTACTAATCATTGTTCTGCTCACAGTGAGCATGCAGGGGCTCTGTATGTAAGCTCATATCTGTATTAATACAACAGCATATCCTATGTAAACTTGAAACCGCCTGGACCGCCTGGAACCCTCTGGACTCTACTGGCAATGCCCGCGATAACGGGCATGTTAGGACTTGTCGATCATAATTTTACATGACATGTAATCAAGATCGATGGTGCGAATTGAAATAGAGTACCAATCACAGCACGCAGCAGCGTCGCGGCAAGCTGCGGCACCGTCGAGCATGGTCCTGGTCATGGAGAACTGTTATGCATCTCATTATTATGCATCGACAAATACTTATTAGCAATTGTTGGTACTTGCAGGCGTATGTAGGAGATCCGAGTTCGAGGAGTGGACGAGTATAGCAAACATTATATGATCACGATTCAAAATTAGAGATGGAGCTGATCAAATAGCACGTGTTCTGAGGAATATATAAAGGTCTTCTGACCATCTTATGACCACTTTAACGTTTCCCTCTTGTCTCTCATTCATCCTTCCTAATAACGTCTGCTAATTTGCTTCAAAATGACTTCTAGTGGCCCTCCAAGAGATCAAGTCAAGCATTCGGATCCAATCGCAATCAATACCTCTACTCGCAGAGGTCGATCATTCTCCCTCTCTTCCGGTTCCTCCTCTAGCTCCGCCAGCTCGACGTCGGAAACTCAGACCCCTTCTCCAACGTCCGGTAACAGTCAACGCATAACTGTACCATCACCTAGTGGTTCTCCCATCTTGTCTTACTTCCTTGGTCAATCTCCTAGCAAAAACGGTACTACTACATTCCCATTCAGTCGCAAGTTCGGACAAGCACCAGTCTTTGAAGGTGATTACTTTCGTGCTCATTACCCAACGTCATTTGATTCATCTCACAGAAGAAGAGCAAGAAGTTCCCGCTACCGCGCACGCACGACGTGCTAGCGCTGTCGTCGCAGGGCGATTTGCCCAACCACAGCCTCATGCTCTTCCCGACCCTAATGTCGAGAGAGGAACCGCTCTGCTGCGAAGGCTCTCTTTAAGCAGCGGGGCTTTCGCGAAGGTGGGTCATTTTGTGTGACATACGTTTCGAGACATCACCTCACATCCTTCCCGCGCTAGCCACCAAACGAAGGACCTATGACGCAACCTGCTCCACCACCGAATTCGGCTGTAAGCCCCACTTCTGGGACTTTTCCTTTCTCTCGGGATTCTAAGCCACGTCGTTCTGCCACTGTCAACGAAGGCGGAAGACCGCGCAGAGCCCCGTCTCCCATGGGCGAACGGATTCTGAAGGGTCACTTTGATGGCTTCAATTGAATCTTTTCCGACATTCAACCTCTTCTGTTCGCACTCACGCACCTATCATCCCTTGCCACTAAAATTGTTTGTCAAGATTGCTCCGTGCTTTCTGTATTGCAACTTTCATTCACTCGTACTCCGGTCGTTCTTGGCAACATACCCACAATCGCTCGTGAATTCTTCATATCCATCATCATCTTGGGGCCAAACGATACTGCAGCATTTTATATTTTTGCTATCACGATTGACCCTATCGCTCAGTAATTCCCCCCTATCGCCGTTGTCGTTGCCAACAAAACCCACTTGTTTAAAAGCATCGAGAAAATTATCGCAGCAAACATTGTTATTTATAATAAGCTCATTAAAACCCTTCCATTGTCTTTGTAAGTGAGATATGTTCATCTACTCCGCCTCTTTCTGACCTTGTAATACAATGAACAGAGTGTATTTCTCCTTGTACCACCAAAAATAAGCAACTATTGTAATCGCCTACTTTTCTTCGCTGGACCTGGTTCAATCTTGTTGTGTACATCGACTGTACTATTGTGTAAATGTTATCATAATGATAAGCATCTGTATCATATCATAGTTATACAACGCGGAAGTTTTGGATATGATGATATGGTATTCATGGGGTTGCACGCGCAACGACAGGCATAGGACGTTTGGAAAAGACAACTTTGCGTTTTACGATAGCGACTATGTCCCATGCTGTTGGGTCTTTCGACTTTATATCGTCATCAACATCCATCTTGTTGACATCTGCAACATCTATACCCTCATGTACTCGGTTTGAGAAATTGACAGGTGGGCGGTATAACACCGCAAGAGGCTTGGCTAACGTCATGATTTTACCCTCCAAGAGGTGGTGACCAATCAACAGTGTTGGCTTATTCTGTGACCATAGTATGTGTGGGAGGACATGCAGATATTCGGTAAGCTCACATTAGACTCATCTATCTTCAGCTTCCCTACTAGCTTCCCGTCACTTTCAGTGATATGTGTGCATTCCACCTCTAGTGATCCCTGGAGCTCGATAAGCACGACCTCGTCGTGTGAGATTTTAGCGAGACCTGGAGGAAGCTTGCTATTTGAGGAAAAGGTCGCGACGTTGATTGGGACGATCATGAAACGCGAGATTACTCAGTGCTACCAGTGAATGAACGTTCAAGTTAACACGCGCCGTCTTGAGAAAATGAGAATTGAGTCGCGTTGTTGTACTCTGCTTGGTCAATCAAGGCTACATAATCAACGGCGATAAGATTTCAGATTAGATTACCACAATACCCTTGGTTTTGCTCCAAAAACAGCGCGGCCGTCGTGTCCTTTGGTTTAGTATTGACGACGAAGGTCAAGTTCTTTCGTATAGCATATTCTCACGCTCATCATGAACTCACAGGCTTGCGATGCTCATTATTCCAGGATCTTCGTCGATCTCATCGCTTAAACGGGCTGCATTGTTGAAACGCATTCAAAGCAAGTGTTCGAGAGTCACATCAGTAGACGCTGTCTGGATACACCTCGTCAAATGCACTTCTCGTGAAGCAGAACTGGAACTGTCTGAGGTGTCCTCTACTCCTAGCAAGACGATCAGTCGCCTACTGGCTTATGGGGACGACACTACGTTGAATGGGACAAAAGACAAATTAAAAACATTCGGAAACACTGTATTTGTTCTTCCGCGCCCTGGTTCAATCTCTCCGTGGTCCAGTAAAGCCACTGATATATCTGTGTTGTGTAACCTTAGCTCGCACGTCGGACGACTGGAAAGAGGCCTCGCCTTTGTGATCCTTCTCGAAGGCAATCAGTCCATTTCCCAGGAAGTTTTGGACACATTTTCACAGCTCATTCATGACCGCATGACACAGATCGCACAACTTTTTCCCCCAGACGAGGATATTATCTTTTCTCACAAACCTCCTCGACCCCTCCGTATAGTCGATCTTGGATCATCCGGAGGACATTCAGTTGAAGATGCTAGAGGTAGACTTATGGATGCGAACAGAAAGTTGGGCCTCGCTTTGGCAGCGGACGAAATTGATTATCTCCTCGATGCGTACATTTCCGGGCCATCCGCCATTGATCGAAATCCTAGCGATGCGGAACTCTTCATGTTCGCGCAGGTGAATTCGGAACACTGCCGCCATAAAATTTTCAACGCGTCATGGACAATCGATGGACAACCTCTTGATGCGTCTCTCTTCCAGATGATCCGCAATACAGAGAAAATCAGCAGTACTGGCACCATCTCTGCTTACTCGGATAATGCTGCTGTCCTTCAGGGTCATCCAGCACCTCGATTTGCAGCAGTCCATGGCTCGAACTCAAACATGCAACATCTATACCAAGCTCATGAAGAAGAGCTACCTATCCTTATAAAAGTTGAGACACACAATCACCCCACGGCAGTCTCTCCATATCCAGGTGCCGCGACAGGTTCCGGAGGGGAGATTAGGGATGAAGGAGCCGTAGGCAGAGGCTCGCATCCAAAAGCAGGTCTTTCAGGCTTCACAGTCTCGAACCTGCTCATTCCAGGCTATGAACAACCCTGGGAGTCTGACTTCGGTCGCCCGTCTCATATTGCGTCCGCACTTGACATCATGATTGAAGGTCCTCTCGGCGCTGCCGCTTTCAACAACGAGTTCGGTCGCCCTGCACTCACAGGATATTTCCGGACGTTCTCGGAGAGCATCTCCCTTTCTGACGATGTACGCGAGGTCAGAGGGTATCACAAGCCTATCATGATTGCCGGTGGATATGGAAACGTCCGCCCGCAGTTCGCAAAGAAATCGCCGATTACACCTGGCGCGAAGATTGTGGTACTCGGTGGACCAGGGCTCTTGATTGGATTGGGTGGCGGTGCGGCCTCTAGTCAAGTGTCTGGAGCGAGCTCTGCAGAGCTAGACTTTGCATCCGTGCAAAGGGATAACCCGGAGATTCAGCGTAGGTGTCAGCAGGTCATCAACGCCTGTGTCGCATTGAATACGGATAATCCTATTGAAAGTATACACGACGTTGGTGCCGGAGGATTGTCAAATGCGCTCCCCGAGCTAGTCCACGACTCCGGCTTGGGTGCTCAATTTGAGATCCGAGATGTGCTTGTGGCGGATTCATCAATGTCTCCGATGGAAATCTGGTGCAACGAGAGCCAGGAACGATACGTCCTTGCAATTTCGTCCGACAAACTACAGACCTTTGAAACGCTCGCAAAGCGAGAGAGGTGCCCGTTCTCTGTTGTGGGTGTGGCGACGTCCGAGGAAGAGCTAGTTGTCACTGACCGACTTCTCAAACAAGATGTAATCCGGCTGAAAATGTCGACATTGTTTGGTAAACCCCCAAAGATGTCAAGGAAGGACATCACACGTCAAGTAGCTGGTCCTGATATCGATCCCTCACTGTTGAAGTACTTCCCACAGACTCCTCATCTGTCTGAACGAATTTCCCTTGCAGTCAACCGCGTCCTTCGCCTGCCATCCGTTGCATCAAAATCCTTCCTTATCACAATTGGTGATCGATCTATCACTGGCCTGGTCACCCGAGATCAGATGGTAGGACCATGGCAAGTTCCAGTTGCCGACGTCGCTGTAACTCGGTCATCTTATGGGTTCGATGTCGTCTGTGGAGAGGCCATGGCCATGGGCGAACGGACGCCTCTCGCACTTCTTGACTCTGCAGCATCGGCCAGAATGGCTGTTGCTGAATCGCTCATGAATCTTACAGCCGCTACGATTGGTGATATCTCACGAGTTAAGCTCAGTGCTAACTGGATGTGTGCAGCCTCCAAAGAGGGAGAAGGTGCAGCATTGTATAATGCTGTGAAAGCTGTCGGGATGGAGCTTTGCCCTGCCCTTGGAATAGGTATACCTGTCGGGAAGGATTCCATGTCGATGTCGATGAAGTGGAGAGAAGGAGGGGAGCAAAGAGAAGTCAGCGCCCCCCTTTCACTAATTGTTACGGCTTTCGCTCCCGTGAAAGACGTGAGAACGACTTGGACCTCTCAGCTGCGCACAGATACCGACGGCCCAACTTGTCTGGTCTTCTTTGATCTGGCAGAGAAAAAGGCGCGCCTGGGTGGATCGGCTCTGGCACAAGTATTCAAGGAGATTGGTTCATGTGCCCCTGATGTTGAAAATCCATCGACGCTGAAAGCATTCTTACAAGGATGTCAGAATGTGAAGTCAACAGATCCGGGGCTTGTTTTAGCGTATCATGACCGATCGGACGGCGGCCTTTTCACGACAGTGGCAGAGATGTGCTTCGCAGGTCACGTCGGCATCGAGATCTCGCTTGATGCTTTACATGCTGCAGAAGACCCTGTTGCGACGCTCTTCAACGAAGAGCTGGGAGCTGTTGTCCAGGTCCGGCAGGCAGAGCTGGAAAGGCTAGTGGAGGTTTTCGTCAAGGCTGGATTCCCTTCGACCTCCGTTCATGTTATCGGACGTGTCAACGAGTCTCTCAACGACCAGGCTTTCACAATTATATATGGTGCCGATGCAATCTTCAAAGCCACCCGTGCAGACTTGCAGCAAATGTGGTCAGAAACCTCTTACAGGATGCAATCACTCCGTGACAACGCTATCTGCTCCAAGGAAGAATTTGATTTGATCAAGGCCGAGTCTCATTCTGGCATTTCCTACGATCTCAAGTTCTCTCCGTCACGTATGGGCGGTTTTTCAAGCAGACCCAAAATAGCTATTTTAAGGGAGCAGGGCGTCAACGGCCAAGTAGAGATGGCTTGGGCATTTACTGCAGCAGGCTTTGATGCCATTGACGTTCACATGTCCGATATTATGTCTGGATCTGTCCGCTTGAGCGAGTTCCGCGGACTCGCTGCGTGTGGAGGGTTTTCATACGGTGACGTCCTTGGTGCTGGGAAGGGGTGGGCTAACTCCGTACTCCTCAATGCCACTACTCGAAAAGAATTCACGGACTTCTTCAACCGCAAAACGACGTTCACCCTTGCGGTGTGTAACGGGTGTCAATTCCTTAGCTATCTTCGCGAAATTATTCCTGGTGCACATAGCTGGCCAGATTTCAAGCCAAACAGAGGAGAACGCTTTGAGGCTCGTACCTCAATGGTAGAGATCGTGGACAACGAGGTTACCAAGTCATCCGTTTTCCTGCGTGAGATGGTTGGCTCGAAACTACCTGTTCCTGTTGCTCATGGAGAAGGCCGAGTTGCCTTTGCGGGTGATGACTCTCGACGAGGATTCGAATCACAAAACCTGCTGGCCGTGCGGTATATCGATTCTCAGGGGATGCCTACAGAAGTGTATCCTTTGAATCCAAATGGCAGTCCAGGAGGGATAACAGGAATTCAAACCCCAGATGGGAGGGTGCTGGCACTCATGCCACATCCAGAACGTGCAGTAACACTGGAGAATAATAGCTGGTATCCTCCTTCTTTCTCCGAGTCGTGGAACGGAGTTGGGCCTTGGTTCAGGATATTCCAGAGTGCTCGCCAGTGGTGCAACTAAAAGGTTGGTTTTTTTTATCGGCATGACCTCACATCGATATTGAGCTGACTGAGAAATACAGTGATTGCTAGCCTGTTCACATTGTTGGAGAGCTATCAGACCATTCCCGCCTCTCATTGTCTGGGGGATTCTTTCACTGGTATAATTTTCTCTGACTGCGACCATTATCATGCATGATACAGACAAATGTACAATATCATTAAGTATTGTAAGCTAATGTAGGACACTGTATGTGTACCTTAGCCAGAATTTATTCTGTGCAAAGCTTCGGGGTTCGAAGGGTAAGTATCAAAGTGACATGCGATTTCATCAAGGCAATGGCCAAGATGGACGAGCGGCTGATATCATTATACGAAGAGAAAGCGGCTACGCTGTTGCGACTGACTCTGAATATTGCGAAGATATTGGTCTTGTTTATTGAAATCGAACTTCAAGTTGGTGATAATTTAGAGGGTATACCAATTCTGTAAAAATGCTGCACATATCAGCTCGGAGGGTAATCGCCAAACTCCCAGCTGTAACATTCCTAAACGGAGGATTAGTGTCGAATATATTTAGTGTCTAATATATGAGAAAATATATCTTGCTCACCACACAATCGTCCTCGTATTTGGACTCTGGAACTTCCCGTCCGACCTCGACGCTAGGAGCCCAAGGTTCTGATAATATCTTGTCAATTACAGTGACGATGCCGTGGGTACGGATATCGACCGCCCATGTCAGATTGGACACAGTATCATAAAATATTGTTTTGCCCAGATGACACCTGTGAAAAAAACGACCTTATGACTCAAGGGGCGACCACAGTGATGGGAGGCGGACGGACCTTGTTTCCATTGCATAACCCGCAAGAGCACACGAGGACAAAACACCATTACAGGTGCCCATCGCAATTGGATCGGCAGAATGGTAAACATGAGTGATGTGGTGGGTTGAAGGCTTGAGTCATGTGGATTTTAGGCTGATAGTGAAACGATGAACAGATGCTTACTGGAGATGGAAGATGTAAACGTCTAGCCGCTAATCTCTCTCCCGGAGACTCAAAAGTTACGACCGGGGCACCGAACGTTGCTCCTAGGAGGCTTGCAAGAGCCCCTCCTAGTGAATGACCGATGATCCACATAGTAGAGTCAGGACTGCAAGATGAAGTCAAAGATATGTCAGTCAAAAAATCGACTCAGTTTTCACAAAGAGTCACTTAACTACATGTAGGTGAGGTTATTATATAAATTCTATCCGACCAGTCAGCGACAGCAAGCGGATACCATTGGGAGGACTTACTGTTGCGATGGAATAAAAGACACTGTCGTCAATTAACGCACGCTCTACACATCTCTGGTCACACTTCCATCCACTTCTATAACAGTCGCACACAGTCGTCCATGTCCAATCAATGTGAGCACAACAGCAACTAAAAAGCAAGTTGTCGTTGAACTTGTCCTTCTTGCCAGTCGGCCCCCCTCTACCCCAAACCTCAGCCGATGTACCCTTGATCGACAATACGACAGTTTTATTTTCCGGCGTGGCGAATACGTGTCCGCGAAAACCATCTGCGTCCTGTTCCCACCCAAAAGGATAGCTCTGCGATCAGACTGCTTAGTTTGAGCAAACAGTTAATCCTTGAGAACAACGCACAACATTCCAATCTCCACCCAAATCATACCATGCAGTATCATCGGGTTCGACATACGCATTGTTCGTCATCTTAGCTAGTGTCAGAAGTGTTTCTCTACTCTCCACATCAGGCCCAATTATCTCCTCTTCGTCCCACTGCAGTGGTTCATTCTGACCAAATTTGATGGATCGTGTACGGGCTTGAGAAAATGCGGCAAACGAAGGTGGTCTGAAAGAAGAGGTCATTCGCGCTTGGACCGTATATGTGCTGTTCTCGTTCTGGCCATTAAACTGCGCATGTAGCTTCCGCTGTGAGACATCTGAAAAGAGAACATGGCCAAACGGCGACTGTGCGTGCGAATGGCGTAATTCGAAATTGAGACGTGGTGGACGTGACGAAACAGGCTCGTGCAGTCTATTGAATGTTAAGAGGTTCAGTAATGGGATGAGGAGACTGGTCAGAGTGATTGGTAGCATGAGGCATACTACTACAGAGTCTCAGACGAAGTAGACAGAAAACAAAGTGATAACATTGCCGGGCCGGACTACCTGAGTCTTTATGTAACTTGCCAGAATCTATACATAACGATCTTCTATAACTGTGGCTACTGGAATTATTATGGTATACAGAACTCATTGTTGAGATTCAACGAACGCGAACGAGCGTCAGGCCTCAAAAATATCAACGGCGAGTCGATAGGATCATGAGGGATGATGCATATGTTTAAGAAATGCTAAGCGCCTCCATTGCGAGGCCAAGGGGATCGGACATGTTTGACGTAGACGGTGCTTCTGCGTTGGCTCCTGTACCAAAGAACACCTCGGGACTGGTACAAGCCGCAACTGCCCGACGCATATGAGTGGTCAAGAATGACAGGCCAACTTGGTAGGCAGCTGGACGGACAACATATCAGCCGAGACCAGGTATTTCTACGAGCAAATAGCGTCGCTTACAGTTCATCCACCCGAATCCTTCTCGAGGAACCATCTTGAAGTCAATTCCTTGATTACCATATTCCGCGTCGACCAGGTGTGAAAGTTTGACAGCATCAAACTGGTGAATGCTTAGGACATTCAGGACTTAAGCAAAGATAGTTACAGACCTTCTCCGGTACAACTCCATTGAAGTCCACGAACGCAGTGGTCATCCTACAGAACGATCTCAGGTATCATTACAGCACTTAACGCGCTGAGTCCTCACATATAGAGGAATCTATAGGCCAATCGTTGAGCTTCTTCCAGATACCCATAACGTTCCAGCCCGACCCAGATCATGATCTGGTGTGGAGGCCTGTGGCTCAAGTCAGTTGCCAGTCATCCTAGCAGAAACGCTGTTCATACCAGGCATATCTACCAAGAAAAATTGAGTGAACCTATCATAAACATGGAGACGTAGACTTACGGATAGTCCCACTGTCGGTTAGGACGTTCAAGTGAGATCTTTCCACGAGATTCCTCCGTCCCTGAAACGACCCCGCCAAGAACCTCAAACTTCCTCAACGATTTGGACCTATAGAGGTCATAAGCAAAAATCGGATGCACCGCAGTAACAGCACAGAGAGAACGTACACAAGTTTCCAGCATTGCTCTTCACTGGCACAGCCCGCCCAAAGGGGCCAGAACGATGTGACACTCTCATACAAGATCTGTCGCTCTTTGACTGTATCGTAGTCAAAGAAAAGGCTCTTGCTCTCGTTCCACAAATA
>QOVE01013359.1:0-10452 GCA_003521275.1 Tricholoma sp. MG99 | reverse complement strand
GGGACGACTTTTTTTTTGGACGTGGCCATCTTCGCATGGACGGCCTGGAAGTCAAAGCGCAACTGGGAAGCGTGTGGAAACAGAGCCTGACAGAACTGGGTGGCGGACAAAGGTCAGTCGCCAATGCCGAAAACAAAAGAAAGTTCAGGGATATATATTCAGTATGCCTTTTCTACAGATACACCCGAGGTTTCTGATAGCGCACTCCCTCATCATGGGGCTCCGCAATTCAAGCCCGCCTCGATGTACATATTTGGACGAGATCGACGCGGCGCTGGATCTGTCACATATTGGGCAGTTGTTCCAGACGCGGTTCAAGGGAACGCAGTTTGTTGTGAGCTTGTTTACGGGTGTGAATGTGTAGTTCCGAGAGCGAGGTTTAGGGATAATACGTCGGTTGTTGAGACGGCGCAGAGGTCGGCTTTGTATGCGAATACGGGTAATAAGGAGGAGAGGGATGAGGATGAGAGGTGTGCAAGGAGTGCGGGTAGAATGAGTCGATTTGTAGGTAGTGGTTCTGCAGTTGTTTTTCTTGTTTTTTTCTTCTTCTTGTTTCATTAGAGTATTCCATACGTATATAATATGTGTGATATCACTGCAACATTATGGTGACTGCCATTGTGACGCATGCCATTGCGACGTATGGTGAGAGACGTTCCCCTATACAACAACGGTTAGCGAGGGAGGGATCAAGTTGTGGTGGTGGTGTTTGAGGGTACGTACCTATTCGAGCAGACATGAAGAACAGGCCTAGGAATCTGGTAGCCCTAGGGTTATGAACTAGGACAGTACAGTGAAATGCGACGTACCCTTGCTTGTTTCTGTCGACTAGTCTGGGGGCTACTGCACGGACGTAGGTGCATGTGCATATCATCAAGAGGATGACAAGGAGCAGAGATTGGAAGTTGAAAAGGGCTGACTAGTGGGAAGGTTATGGTGAGTTGGAGAGTATGTATGGTTTGGGGCAACGTACCATGGAGTGCACTCGTAAGTAGGCGTGGGAAATTGCCAGCTGCACCTTCAGTCACAAAGCGTAGTACGCAGTTACTGTGGTCTACTTCGCTTGATTCCTACCTTCATCGAACTGAATCATCTGGCCAGCATATATGTTCTCTATTTCGCCATTGTTTTTACACCGGTCATGGATCATTCATAGTTTCATGTTATAGCCTCTGCAAATAATACTGCTACTGGAGAGCCACTGGCAACAATCGTGTTTGAGCTGTGATGAATGGCGATGGTTTGACAATGAAGCAATTGAATTACGCGCACTGTCAGTGACACAAACTAAACGTTATCAGTATGACACAGCTACTGGGGATGACTCGGAGTCAGCCTCTAGGTTTCTTTGCCTGGGCGTTTCTGGTGGTTCGAGTCGCTGAGCGGCTGACATGCCAGACTTGGATATATACAGGTAATTCTCTCACCTATCGCTTGAACTCGTCTCATTCTCTCTTAGCCCAGCTAAGCTTGTCTTTCCCTCGCACCTTGTCGCGTTGATCTATCAGCTGAAGCGAATCCCAGCTTATCCACTGAATGCATTCCGCATTTAACCATCTTATCCTTCATCTTCCCCCGAGGCCAGCATTATTTATGTAAGTATGATCGTCATACAAACGGACAATTTGCCTCAAAACTTCCGCAACTGGAATGGCACTCAACCGATCACTGATCCGTGTCGTTCTTCTACGAGCGACTTAATATAGCCATTTCGTCGCTGAGGAAGGTCGAGAGGCTTCTCCTAAAGATGGCGACCGATTATGATCCGCCGGTTAAAGATCATGTGGTGCCCGAATGCATGACGATCGCTGGTTCTCCAACTTCTTGAATTTGGGACGTTTTGTTCTTACGCTTCTCTACACCCAAGGACTTGTTTGTGGTAAAGCAACCTGTCACTCGACAAGGTAATGTCTATTACGTCTGTGACTCACAAATGGATGCCAAACTGCCTATATCTGACGGAATTTGACAGATGCATACAAACGTGATCCCTTGGAATGAAATAAATTCCTACTAGCAACTCGCTTTGGAAAATTCATAACTACTCGGAGAGTTCTTTGACCATCATGTTATGGTTCTCGAAGCCTCGAGATTCAACTTTCGCCAAGGTGCATCTTGCTTTCCGACTTTGGTTTGATTTTTTAAATGCGGCCTTCCCGTGTGGATTGCCCATGCGAAGCGGCGTGTGGTGACCTCTTGTGTCAGATATACATGCCTTCCAGAGCTCTCATGACGTTTGAATTACTCCAAACAGATTTTCATGCCATGAGTTCGAATCAAAGGCAGCACCTTGTCCTTTACGGTGAACCTCTCCTTTACTTATCTTCTCTCTTTCTCGCATAAGAGAGGTTTCCAACAAGCCAGTCAGGCTCTCTCTGATGTCTATTCGTCAAAGTGGGAATATTTCCTCGTACATTGCTGACGAGAAGGGGGTTGACTCTGGTACGTGAGCTATGTAGTCGTTCTTATTTTTCTAAACGCACAACCATAACCAAGTCACACTCGAAGCAATTGCAATCCCAGAGTTTGATGATCCGAATATCAACAAAGAGGCTGCTATCGCCGGTGTACTCGGTTAGCGATTCCAAGCCTGATACCTATCGTTTCGTGAGCTTAAACTAGCATCACGGTTCTAGGAGATGACTCGCCTTATCCTGAGGTTCGATCTGCCGTCGCCAACTTGGATGATCCGGATATCCCTGTCTCAACAATTCGTTCGTGGACTCTTGGTTTTGTTTGGGCAATTATCATTCCTGTATGCCTCCCTTGGTGCACTGTTCTGGCAAATCAGGTTTATCGATCACATATTTTCAGGGCCTTAATCAGTTTTTTTTCTTCCGTTACCCGTCAGTCCTTGTCACTGGAGTAGGGGGGAAATACTTTGCTTTTAACTCCCACCTGATGATCATATCATAGATTGTGTCCCAGCTTCTGGTTTTTCCTTTAGGTCGAGCTTGGGCCAGGCTTCTCCCAGATATCTGGATTTTTGGCCTCCCACTTAACCCAGGTCCTTTCTCGATCAAAGAACATGTAAGATTATTCGCACTTGGATGTGTTTTGTTGTACTAATCAAATTTAGGTTCTCATCACGATTATGGCCTCGGTCGGTGCTGGCAGTGCCTATGCGACTGATATCATAGCTGTTCAAAGAGTCTTCTATAATCAGCAATATAATTTCAGCTGTAAGTACCAAAATATATTCACATATGCTACTCATTGCGAACTATTATTTCTGCAGATCAATGGATGGTCGTAATGTCGACACAACTAATCGGATTTTCTATCGGCGGTGTGATTCGCCGGTTCCTCGTGCAGCCTCCTTCCATGAGTTGGCCATTCTTTTACACCGATCGTCTTTAAGCTGATTTTCCACAGTCTGGCCAGGCAATCTCGTGAAATGTGCTCTTTTCAACACGCTGCACGCCCAGACATACGCCGGCATAGGGAACAGAGGGGGCCTCAGCCGCGAAAAGTTCTTCATGTACGCGTTCCTAGCTTCCGCCCTCTGGTATCCTTTCCCGGGGTATCTCTTCCAAGCGCTCAGCTACTTTTCGTGGGTCTGCTGGATTGTCCCGGATAATGTTCCGGTTAATCAGATGTTTGGGTATGTTCATGGGTTGGGTATGAGTCTGCTTACTTTTGATTGGGCTCAGGTAACTTATGAGTGGTTTGCTGCTGTTGTTACGTTATGGCGCTGATTGTGATGTGCTAGATTGCGTATATTAATTCTCCGCTGGCTACACCTTGGTGGGCTGAAGCCAATATGACGGGAGGGTTTATTTTCTTTTTCTGTAAGCCAAGATATACTTGTCTCAATTTCCATGTGTTTACTCCTTGTCTTGCAAAGGGCTCCTTACACCTATAATACACGTATGGTTTTATCTCAGAATTTGATATTACGAAGAAGTTGACTCTTACATATACAGTACACCAATACATGGGAGAGCCAGTATATGCCGTGAGTGTCTCGTGTAGCCGCGATTACTCCCGCTGAATCCAGGTCTGCTAGCATATCCTCTCGCAACTCATACGACAACACTGGGCAAAGATATAACGTGACAAGGATCGTGAACCCCGATTCCACGTTCAACGAAGAGGCATACCGGAACTATAGCCCACTGTATCTTTCGACTACTTTTGCCGTCACTTATGGGCTGTCGTTCGCTTCGATCACGGCGACGCTCACGCATGCATTCCTGTACTTTCGGAATCACATTTGGAAACAAGCTAGGCGCTCGATGTCTGAGGAGCCTGATGTTCATGCTCGGTTGATGATGCGTTATCGCCAAGTGCCTGAATTGTGGTATTTTTGCCTTTTTTGTGCGCCTCGCTTTCTTCTTCTTGATAAATGAGGGTCTGACGCGCTTTCTAGTGATCATGTTTGCGTTTGGGGTTATATCCATTGTGGTTTGGGACACTAAGGTAAGATTTTGCCGTGGTGATTTTATAGTTGCTCATGTGCGATGTAGTTCCCTGTGTATGTCAATTTGCTGTTCCTCAGCTAGCGCTCATTCTGAACTGTTACAGTCAATATCTGGTGCTTGCTTTGGTCATTGGTAAGGCATCTAGATCAAGAATTACGTCACTCTTAATATGCGTATCTAATAGCATTCGTTTACGTTATTCCCATTGGCATGATCCAGGCCATCACCAATCAACAAGTTGGCCTTCATGTAATCACTGAACTAATCATCGGGTATGCTCTTCCTGGTCGTCCAGTAGCCATGATGATGTTCAAGACGTGGGGATTCATCACGATGGCTCAAGGTAGACCTTATTTTTCTCGATTGTGACTGATGGCTTGAATTATCAGTAGCGTTAACTTTTACATCTGATCTCAAACTTGGCCACTATATGAAAATTCCTCCAAGGTGAAAGCCTTCGTTGATCGTGATTCGATTATTGAACGATTTATCAACTGTTTTTGGCCAGACCCATGTTTTGGGCACAGGTCGTCGCTACTATTATTGCAGGAACGACGCAGCTTGGCGTGCAAGCCTGGATGTTTACCAATATTCCTGATATGTGCTCTAGCAAACAGAAGGATGGCTTCATTTGTCCGTCGACGGACGTCTTTGGCACGGCAAGCATCATTTGGGGTGTTATTGGACCTGCTCGACAGTTTTCGAAGGGACAAGTCTATTATTGTATGTTTTCGACTTTGAGATGGCTTGGTGACTGAGCTTTTTCGAAGCTTTGACTTTCTTTTTCTTTGTTGGCATCGCCTGTCCTGTGGTTACCTACCTGCTGAACTGGAAATTTCCCAATAGCTGGCTGCGGTACCTCAAGTGAGTTCGTTCCCTGCACCTCACCTTCTCATTTCAACATGCTGTGTAGTTTTCCAGTGATCTTCACCGGCACTAGTGCGATTCCTCCCGCTAGTGCACTCAACTATGTGCCATGGGCAATCGTTGGATTTATCTTCCAGTATATCCTGCGCAGGCGTCACTTCTCGTGGTGGACCAAGTATAACTACGTCCTCTCAGCTGCTCTGGACGCTGGTGTCGCCGTTTCAGCTGTTCTGATTTTCTTTATCTTGGAATACCCCGCGAATGGAACGATCGGCCAGAGTACTGTGCAAGCGTGGTGGGGTAACACGTGAGTGTGATGTTTCACCCGGGTCTGTGGTGATCTTGGTTTTATTTATTTTGTGAATGTTAGAGTACCGTTTGCAACAGCAGACGCTAAAGGTACGCCGATGCGTAGGGTCCCTGATGGCGGGTTTTTTGGGTAGGGCTTTATCACCATGCTAGGTTCTGACCATTGCTCATTATTTCACGTAACAGGCCGAGAAAATGGGTATAGGCCACTGACAACGGTGTATGACCTATCTTGAGTGGGTGTGCAATTGGTACTAGTTGTGTAATACATCTGACTTGTGGATGCATTACTAGTTTCACCTGTAATTCCTATAATGCATGGTAACATAGCTTGGAAGATTGATCCATAATGCAGCGGCATGCGCATCATTTACGAATGTTGCGCCAAGAGTAAATCAAGTCTGCATTTGGCCGCGGGGCAGAGTGTGCACTGGGCGCGTTGCACCTGCAAATACGCGTAAACACTAGAAAGACACCGGCAAGTTCGGTTTCAAGCTGTGATATCAGAGAAACAGTTGTTGCAAGCGTTTACCGCGTTTTATGTTGCAAGCCAACGATGAGATGCATTGCCACTGATATCGATGCCTTGGTGACCGATTAAATTCTTCATATACCACCTTCACGTCATGGAGTTACACGAGAGTTGATCTCATCCCCCCACCCTCTATAAAACAATCGAAGGCCTGCTGTGCAGCGTCTTTCCGTCTATCCTTATCGTTTAAATAACTTGATACGTTATGCTGAAGAATCCTGGTGAGTTGAAATCGAATTGCAGCTTTACATCCAACTAATTAGGACAACTTTTTAATCTGGGAAAGAACTTCGAGCTCTGCCTGCGACGATTATTATGCTGTTGGGACTTTGTGCTGCTCCTGGTGTAGCTGCCGAACGGGTCTGTTTTACAGCAATGTGAGAGCATGCTCCATTTACTTCCCCTGCCTGTGTTGTTGTGAAACACACCTCCGTCAACGTGCCTCCTTAGTGTTACAGATGCTGACGCCAGTGATGTTGTTTAGCGATGGCACAGTGCAGTGCTCCAGCGTGTTACCATATTCTGCAAAAGTCGCGATCTGGTGCTCAATTCGTGCGTTTGTCGACGTGCTTCCGAAATGCTACTTAACGATGTTCCAAATTGTAGTCGGCTCACTAGCTCTGGGTCTTGTCTTGTATATATTTCTATCTTGTCGGAGATCAAGAAGGACGGCGATATACCACGTTGAGGCGAATCAAATGCAGGGGCCATCACTTGGGACGACCTTTGATCCTAGGACTGCCACCCTCAGTGCTGGATATCCGAAGACACCGGAAATAGTCATCAATCCTGCACCCAGCACTGGTGGCAACACGCCACACTCATCACACTTTGCCACGGCACAACAAGAAGACCTTGCAAGAAAGATTGTAGAAGGATGGCCTAAATCGCCTCAGACAGCTCCCGTCAATGCATACCCGTTCCCGGGATATTCACCAGTGAGTTACACATAAAGCCATTTGATGGGGGACCAGAAGTGTTGATGATGATGTATGATCGATTTCAGAAGGCACCGCAACAACAGCCACGTACTGCCGCTCAAAGCTCATTCCCGAGAACACTATATACAGGCCAATCTCGGCAACGAGAAAGAAGTAAGGAATGGGTTTAGAAGGATATAATGTCGATCACTCGTCAAGGCTGGAACTTGTAGGGATGATTAGATACAGATGTCTATAGGGGATAATGGATGGATAATGAATTTTTTTTCTTAACTTGCAACCTTGCACAGATTTGTGTTGAGCCCAAGTGAGCCAATGCCTGCCAGTGTGTTACAGCAGGTTACAGCCTGTTTGACCCAGATTCGGAATTTTCCGAACGTGAGTGATGTTGAGGCTGGTGTCGTTGTCCAGGAACAATTGTTGCCAACCCTTCTCATCGTCCAACCCGATGCCCAGCATCTTCTCTCGTTCACGAACAAATTCAACACCGAACAAAAAACATTCCTTACAACCTACTGAGCAGTCCGCCCCTCTTGATGAGTTTGGCAGGATTCCCAGTAGAGGTTCTAACATTTCCTACAATGTAAATAGTCTATCTCCCACCTCTAAAAGGGACAAAAAGAAGCCCAAGGACCAGGAAAAACGGCTCTGGTCCCCTACCAATCGTACCCAGTTTGACTACGCTGCAGAACCGTCTATTTCGCCTGTTCCCGACGGCTCTTTCCTGCCACTCAACCTCGAACGACCCAGGACCGAGTCTGGCCTCATAGAACAACGAAAAGAACACGACTACGGATATCTTTCATATGAACGACATGTGGTTTTGGGCGTTGAGCAAATTGCACGGCTTGTAGAAGTTATTTCGGAAGAGCTCACTACACGAGGCGGCATCACCACTCCCTTCATATTTTCTACTACGGCGCTGGATATCTCGTCGTCCGCTATAAAGAGATTAATTCGGTCTTTTTTAAACACTTGTGCGTCAAATGCAAGTCGGAACGCGGAAGAAGCAGAGGCGCGGTGGAGGGAGGAGGCCAGGTTCGCAGAACCTCACGAGTTGGGAATGTGCCTTCGTTGGGGTCTGGCGAGGGTTGTCAGGTCGGTCGGAGGTCATGACGTCCGTGGTTTAATTGCATGGGATCAATATGTCGAATTTCGCGATTCTGAAGCAGGTATGTACGAGCGGTATCTTTGACGCGTGCAATCAAACACCATGCATGATCTTATCATGACTAGTCTGTTATCTATGGGATCTGCGTATTTCATCCTATTTTCTACTGTCAATTGGTGCCATGTCTTACCGTTCATCTTTCTTAGCTCTCGGTTATCCACCAGCACATTTCGTGACTCTGCTCCCTGGTTTACCGACACCACTCCAGCCAACCATAATTACACTGCTCACTCTTCTATCTCGACTTACAGCCAACAGCACAACGTCCGGGCATACCCCGCCAACCCTTTCACCTCTCTTTGGACCATTGTTATTTGGCCTCGGACCCGCCACCCTCGCGTTTCACCATGCCTACATCCACTATCTACGTGCCGTCCACGCAATGGAACATATACTGCTCGCATTTATAAGATGGCAAGACAGTCCGCGACCTATCTCTGGCGAACCCATTATCTCAGGAAGCGCAGCAGCCCTTGGCGTACCCACGCGACTAAAAGAATGGATCAAAGGATACCCAGCTATGCTGCCATCACATAAACAAAGCAAGCACGAGAAGCCACAAGCGCGTAGGGGTGCTCGGACTGTACGCGTTATGAGTGTCAGGAGGAACGTGCGAATGTACTCGCCGGACTTGGTGAAGACTGCTGCAACATGGGCGCACCGGAGTCGATCGGGAACGAGTGTCAGTGAGAATGGGCTGGCGGTCTCGAAAGAATGGGATCGCATTGCACCAGCATCCCTGAAACTGCCACCCAGGTACTCGGAGGCGTATAAGAAGCGTATGGATATGCCCCCGAATTTCCACCCTGATTCCGGTCCAGGAAGCTCTACGGGTGCGCCCGGCTTAAGCGCGGCTCCCTCTACGTCGTCATATTCATCAGCTACGTCTACATCAACGAATACTGGTGATGACTATTTTGGTTTGGGACTTGGTGTTAGACAGGGTGAGGATCGTTTCCGAAGCCTGACGGACTTGAAGTGGGGTGAGTTCGAGTCCATGGGATTCAGCGGACTCGGGGACGAGAAGAAACTACAATTCGACTTGACGGAAAGTGCACGATCGGTAAGTTGAATGCTGTACACTGCGACACACCCTCAATTATATGATGTTAGGAGCGCTCTACTAAACGACAAACCCTTTCATGGAACGACTTTTCTTCTGCTGGCTTTTCACGCGGTGATGCACCCCTTAGTGCCACGCTCCAGTTTAGTGCGCCAGTTATAAAGACCGTTTCATCTTGGCCTACCCAAAATGTAGAGATGTCCAAGAAGCTCAAGAAGACGCAGAAACAGCTGCCGCCGTTTGGGTGGGACACGGAACCTGTGGTCGGAAGTGAGGAGGTGATTGAAGAGGCATTTGTAGATGTCTTTTGTGATCTTGTGTACGGTGGAGGGTGGATGGATTTAGAACGGTACGAGGAACTTGATAGAGATTGCAATTGGGCCCTGGTACACCGAATCTCTCCTGCTTGAGATTGCGTTTCTGATTTTGGCCTTATTTTTGGCAGGTCGAATTTAAATCCCTGCCACCAAATCGGTCCACTGCCCAAGGCGGTTCTGATCCCCGAACAGCGACCACCTTGATCTTATTCGAAGAATTTGTTCCTTTGGAGTATAGGCAACAACTAGCCCTCCCATCGTCTAGCAGACGGCGGCTCCCATCGTTATTTACTCCATCCAAGTCCAAGCAATGGAAACAAGCCCCGACGCTTAACGGCCGACCTTACGTCGTAGGGCATGTGCCACGCAGTCCATCGTACCGTGAAGTCGAATTTGAAGGGATGCTTCGTGGACAAAGTGGGACAAAAGTCATTTCCCTAGGAGCCAAGCCTTCGATTAGAGGTTCTCAGGACACAAGACCAATGCCTGAGGTCTCCGCACCACCGCGGCCTACAGGGCTTTCTGCGCCCTTATACATCAAAACATCTGAAGTCCATCTTCCAGTACCTCCGAAAAGCGAGGATATGCACTCCGATTCAACGATGTCGCCTTCGGTTACGTCTATGAAGCGAGCGTCGCTTTTTCGCTTGCCAGGCGGGATTCCCGTTCCTAGTCCTGGCGGATATCGAAAATCGGGCATACCGCCGGCGGAGTATTCCACTGTGGACTTTGAGACGCGATTAGCCAGTTATAGCGACGACGACTCTATTGGCGCGACGGAGTCCGAGGCAGTGAAACAGAGAAGGAGGGAGTCGAAAGATGATGCAT
>QOVE01013328.1:945-11497 GCA_003521275.1 Tricholoma sp. MG99 | reverse complement strand
TATGCGCTCGTGCCAGTGCTAATCGCACAGATGCCACTTTTATTTGCGTCATCGGTTCGGAACTGGTGCAGAAATATGTTGGTGAGGGGGCACGTATGGTCCGAGAGTTGTTCGAAATGACACGGAGCAAGAAGGCATGCATCATATTTTTTGATGAAGTCAATGCTATTGGTGGTGCGTGGTTTGATGAAATCTCTCACTCTCATCCTCAGGCCCGATACTCTTGACCCTGCTCTACTCTGGCCCAGAAGGCTAGGTCGAAGGGTGGAATTTTCATTGCCAGATAATGAAGGACACACGCATATATTATGTATCCACTCGTGAAGGTGTGTTATTTTTTATATGTGTGACTTCACCCTTCATAATTTTCTGTGGGCACCAACAGCATGAGCGTAGAAAGGGACATTCAATTTGACCTGATTGCTCGACTATGTCCAAACATGACAGGCGCAGAGCTGTGATTGGTTGATATGGAGTTCAGCCTGTTCTACTCACTGTTTGATATCCTTACATCTCATGAACATAGGTGGGTATGTTCGCGATCCGTGCACAGCGCAAAGTGGTGTCGGAACGTGATTTTCTGGATGCCGTTGAGAAAGTTGTGTGGCAAGGTACCAAGTTTTCTAGCATGTATGTGCCATTTCTTATTACATCACAATGCTAAGTTCATTCTGCAGACCCTTGTATCAAGTAACACCCTGCAATAAGTGTTATCACATCATTTCTATAATACCTCTAGCATCAGTAAAATACACGCTTGGTCCTATGTGAATGTACAAAATTTGTGATCCTCTATGGTCACAAAAGTGCCCACCGCCAGTGTCGCCAGCATCGGCAAATGCAAAACCTGGAAGCCCACCACTGTGCACTCCTGCTCACGGATGAGGGCGCCTCACCATTATCGTTGCCGGTGTTGGCAAACAGAAGATCTGGCTCGACCCTGCCAAACAAGCTGAAATCGACAACACCAACTCATCAAGGATGGTCGTGTCATCAGCAAGCCCACCACTGTGCACTCCCGCGCATGGATGCGGGCACCTCGCTGTTACCATCGCCAGCGTCAGCAAACACAAGATCTGGCTCGACCCCGCTGAACAAGCTGAAATCGACAATGCCAACTCTTGTACTCATGTCTAATATATTTTACATGCTCAAATATATACCAGATTCATACTCACTTAGTATCACTCATAAGCTACTATTTTGTATTGACTCCTATTGAGATATGTTCTTCGAAACCTTCTATTATGCCCATAGGTCGAATTCAATGCCCTGAAGGCCCAATGCCTCATAAATCTGCCAGCTTTGAAGTTGCACTCCCGTTATCATTAATATGTATAGACTACCACATACATATGGATTTCCTACCGAAGTTTTAAGGGCCCTATTGTTACTACAATATCTACAGGTTTGCTATGATATCTACAGGTTTTCTATGATATCTACAGGTTTGCTACTAAATACCTACCGAATCACTATGGCATCTATGGCATCTATGGTCTCTATGACCATTTCCAGGGTTTGCTGATGACTGTTGTTGTGGATTGAAGTTGTGGTTAGCCATAGATACAATATTGGGCTGAGTGCACGAAAATACCTATCACAAGAGGCACAAATATATATAGAAAGATTCTTGAACAGTTGAACAGCACCCATACTCTGTCGAAGTTCAGAACTATATCCTAAAAATGGCCAGACGCAGCTCGTCCTTGCCTTAAGAGGTCTTCTACTTGCGCTTATAAAAATAACTTGTCAATCAAGCAACAGCTTGAAGATGAAAATAGCCTATGAAGCATCACAATCAAGGCTGAACGCCAGCATCGAAAATGTTGAAATTTGGAATTTGGATGGATTGACATGGACAGTGACAGGGATAGCCAACCGTGGGATTTATTTGGAATGCGGCCAGTTCACATGCACGTGCCCCATCATTAACAGCAGTTGAACCTGATTTGAACAGACTTTATGTCCACAACGACCTGAACAAGTGTCAGAACCATACAACACATCAGCAGAACCCTGAGTGAGTCCTGCTCTCCATAGCAGCTATAGCCTAACTTCTTATGTGTCAATGAAATCACAGATGACGCACACTTGTGCTACAACAGCAGACTTTTTAGAGACAATCACTGTAATGACACCTACACTTCCTGACCTGCAGCGTGTATCCGATCTTTGGTTCGAGGATGGAGGGTTAATTATTCAAGCAGATCAGAGTTGTTTCAAGATCTTCAAAGGAATTCTTACAGCTCGATCGTCTGTATTCAAGTACATACTCGATGAAAGCCCTACCACAACGAAGAGCTACATTGATGGCCATGCATGTCACTTTATACATGTTGCCAACTCTGCGGAAGACATGACATATTTTCTCAAAGCCAGCTTCGATTCAGGGTGTGTCTTTGTTTTTACCATTCATATTTCAAATGTGAGGAGTGATAAGTGTCCTTAACTTTGGCAGATTCTTTGAGCCTGCTCCTACACTGACGGATTTTCACATCATAACTGGAATCCTGGGATTGAGTCACAAATATGATGTTCAGTACCTCTGACGACGGGCCTTAACTCATCTCTCTTCTGCATATCAAACTACCTACTTTGCATACCAAGCCAAAGATCAATCCAAAGACCCAGATCCAAAGATCCAAACCCAATTGCCCTCTTCACCATCTTCCCCCTCTGATCACTTCCATCTTATCCGCCTAGCAAAAGAAGTTGGCGCCCTCTGGATTCTTCCTACTGAAATTTACCACTGTACCCGCTACTCCGCTACTACCATTCTCATTACCACCAGATCCACTGACCCTTGGGTAGCACTTGCTATCCTCACGGCTTTCGCTCGACTCAAAACAAAACACCTCCCATTACTCCACAACCTCGCCACTCCTTTGTCCGGGGATCACATCAAAAAATTATCCAGCTGCTGCTCCACACCCTCAACATGCGCACTTGCTCGCACCCGTCTATTTCTGACCCATGCGGCACAGAACGAGTCTGATCCGCTAGCCCCAGTCTCTGACGCGGAATGGAACTTTTTGTCGGAAAAATCGTGTGATCAGTGCCTCACGGATGCGAAGAAGTTGTGGCGTGAATGGAGGATGAATGTGTGGGATGATCTTCCCGATATACAGGATTTGCCTTCTTGGAACGAATTAGAACTGTTGAAGCAGAATGACTTAGCTGTGGATCGTCGGGTTGCAGGTGTGGAGGGTGGCAATGCGCTTCAACCTGCCCACGAACTTCAGTTTGAACCCCACGAGCCTCCTTCATCTATGGATACTCTATCGCTTGGCTACGGTGGCTCAGTGAGTAACGAGTCGCAGTCTTTCGTCGATAGTGATGAACAGACGATTTCTATCGCTTTGTTTTGAATACGTATACGACGAGCACGGTGTTTTTTGCATGTAAAGATTCTTTGGTCAATATTTGTTTAATTTTCGGAGATTTTTCAACGGTAGCTTCAGGCTAGTGTTTGAGCCTCCTCCATACACTTCAACAGTGATGTCAATTAAACAAACACAGGGCTCACGTAAGTATCAGAAAAAGGAACCTGGACATTAATATGTGGCACGCACCCAGGTTTGCTGAGTCGAAGTGTGGAAGCACGATGAAAAAAGGAGAAGAGCCTGATTACGTTATATGCACCGTGAACATTCATGATTCGGAATCTAATATGTACAGTCATTGATTTTCTAGGTTACATTTCTACTACAAATACTACTCATATGTCCGGACAGAAATTATTATATCTACAGCTTCATCCCGATGTTAACATGAACTCCTTTCACCTGGGTGTAGCTATTCCGGCATAATTTAGCATGGTAGAACCGACACATAAAATGAAACACTTACTTCTCCAGAGCATATTGGCCCAGCTCACGTCCAATACCAGACTGTTTGTATCCTCCGAAAGGAACACTGGTATCGATAGCCTGTGCGCAATTAACCTGTACGAAAGATCAGTATTTAATGATAAAACTTTTACAGACAAGATACTCACCCAGGCAGATCCAGCTTCTAGTGCGTGAGCAACTCGCAGCCCGCGGCTAATGTTTTCTGTGAACACATTGCACCCTAGACCGTAGCACGAGTCATTCGCCGTTTCAATCACCTCTGTTTTAAATCAAGAAATCAACGAGGCGAACAACAGTGAGGCCGGAATTTAGATTTGGACTGACCTTCCTCGGTCTTGAACTTCATGATTGCAGCGACAGGCCCGAAGATCTCCTCCCTGACGATCTTCATATCAGGTGTACAGTCCGTAAAGACGGTTGGCTCAATAAAGTAGCCTTCCTCTCCACGACGTTTCCCACCTGCGCTGACTGTAGCACCCTGTTGCTTGCCGGAATCGATATAGCCCATGATGCGCTAATGTCATAGTGAGTGGAAAGCATACACTGGCAGAGGATGCATACGTCGAACTGATTTTGTGATATTTGGGGACCATGCCGCGTCTCTGCAGCAAAAGGGTCTCCTGAACTGGCTGCAAGACCCTTGGCGATCTCACTGAACTTCGTGACGAATTGGTCATATATTCCCTCTTGAATGAAGATCCGTGTTCCTGCGACGCAGGACTGGCCTATTAATAAATAATGAGCGAAAACTACACAAGCCACAAGGAAGCCGTTACCCATGTTGAAGCTGTAAAAACCGATGAGAACGCATACACCTTCAGACATATTAGTAAATACTCACAAAATTCCGTGGGTTGCCCATTTCAAGGCCTGCTCGAAATTTGCGTCATCAAAAACGATAGTCGGATTCTTGCCGCCCAATTCCAGCGTAACCACTTTGAGATTGCTATCCGCGGACGCCTTCATAACTTTCCTCCCGACGGCTGTGCTGCCGGTGAACGCAATCTTCTCGATAGTCGGATGATAGGTGATTGCTGTGCCTACGGTAGTACCTGTAGATTGTAATAACAGACCGATTCATTCTAGAGAAAAAAAGAGTCGGACACAAAATGGCGTACCGTATCCGTTGACAATGTTTACAACGCCTGGCGGGAATCCTGCCTCGTTGACCAGGTCACATAATCTCAGTGCTGTGAAAGGGGTGAGTTCGGATGGCTGAATGATGTGATCAGAATTAGTAATAGATGGATGAGTTATGACTCGCCTTCAAGACTATCGTGTTTCCCGTGGCAAGTGCAGGACCGAGTTTCCACGATAACATGAGCTAATGGATCATCGGTTTCAGGGTGCATAGTTATAAGAACGGAAAGACCTATACCATCGGGAAGTTCCATGGAATGATTTGTCCCTGAAAGTCATTGGAGCCTGGTTCAATTGTGAATCGTTTATCGCATCAAGATAAAACGTACCACAACTCCATATGGTTCGTGTCGCGTGTACGCAACTTTGTTCTCGTTGGTCTGCAAACATGCGATTAAAGTGTTAGAGTGCAGTGATCGCATAAGCGTTGGCAGTAAGCTCGCACCTCGAGAGTCTGTCCGTGATTCTTATCAGCCCAACCAGCGTAGTAGCGCAACGTTCCTATTGCCGATGGTACGTCAACAGTTCTCGCCTGCTTGTACGTCTTGCCTAACATGATAGATGTGAGTTGTCAAGTCGCGTGCCAGATCTCGGAGAACCGAAAAGCTCACCGCCATTAAGAGTTTCAAGCGCTGAAAATTCCTCGATGTTCTTCTCAATCAGGTTTGCGAGATTGTTCAGTAGCTTCCCTCGCACGTTTCCCGGACATTTAAAACCCCAGGATGTTTTGTATGCCTTGTGGGGTTGAAAATTCTACAATCAACGACAGCATGCAAAAAAGTGCTCTCACCTTCTTTGCAGCTTCAACAGCCAAGTCAACGTCCTTAGAGGAGCCTCCAGCTACGGCCGCGAGAACCTTTCCAGTGGCTGTTCCTTCATTTAGTTTTTGGTCTATTGAAACACTCGAAGCTTAACGCACCAGGGTTGATGACACTAGGATATCCCCTGTTATTTCATAGAGATAGAGGAGCGATGATATAAGACATGTACTCACTCAATGGTACCCCCCTCCACTGGATCCTTCCATGTGCCATTTATAAACAAGCTAGTGGCGATACATTTAGCTTGTTCCTCGAAAGTGCAGCATATTTCTTACCCAGTGTTGATGGTTGACGTTCCCTTGTACGAAGGGGTGTCGAAAACGTGAGTGTACGTGCTAGGCATCTTGAGACTTGGAGACTTGGAGATGTGTTTTGATAAGCGAACGACGGATGAGTGTCCTTTTAACCAGGTGTACGACCTTTATCCATAGTGCTGACATGACTTTCTGGAATGTATGACAACATCACGGTGCTTCTTGATTACGGCCGACTCAGAGCACAAAGTGACCGAGAAGGCACGATCAACAAGGTGGGTTCGGCATGATCAATCGTGGGGACGGCGATCGGCGATCGACAACCCATGGATCATTGAAGTCGACCGAGGAGGGCGAGGGAGCGCGATGCCTCGGTCACGAGTTGCAAACGTCAGGATTAGATGCCGTGTATGAGCGACTGTTTTGGCAGAAGTTTTGGGTGGACCGTGACTAGAATAAGACTAGAAACTCGTATCTGGTGTATATCAGGTGTGTATGCTATACAAATGGGATCTCCGATATGTGGAACCTAAATCAGTGGGAGATTCAGTGGGAAATCATTACGCCGAACAAGTGTTCACAGGGCATCGGTCTTAAGGATCCAAAATAGCTGAAGCAGAGGCCGGAAGGCCGGTCCCAACTGGGTACAGCGTTTGGATGTATAATACAGCGCAGCTGCATGGCTGAATTCTGGACTAAACACGCCGATCCATATTTCGAAGCTCAATTACGCGAAATTAGTCTCAGTACTTACCTTTTCGAAAACAATAAAATCTCGGTGGTTGGTCTGGAGTTCGGTGTGGGGTGTGGGGTCGATTCGGACATCAATTGGACATTGAAAATGGTGACTCATGAATTATAAAAATAATCGGCAATCAATCGATAATCGGTGATTTAACTGATTATGTAAATCCTGGCAGTTTTTCGAACAAAACCGCTCCAACTTGGCTCCAACTTTCAAAGACCTCAAGTAAGATTGAGATTTGTTTTCCTATCTGTTTTACTCAATTTGAATTTTAGAAGAAGTATCAAGTACGATAGACAACTTGAACCCAGTCTCCAAGGAAAACTGACAATATTCCGCGTCCTATAGCGGCCTTATAGGTAGTCGATGTTCCATCATCTTAGCGTGAACACTCCTTCTTAACCCTGATAGTTTACACATACCTGGCCAGCGAGTCAAATGACTAAACCCAACGTGGCCTTTTACCAGTGATTTTCGCTCAGGATTTCCCAGCAGCTCACCTGCCAGTGTTCGATGACGTTGATGTTTTGATGACCGCCGAACTCCTGCCGCGTTCAAGGTCGGAATGTCCGGATCCATTCGAATCAGTGCTGCTGAAGACCGAGCATTTTGAATAAACGTGGTCGCTCGGACACCACTGGCGTGGTGAATTACCTGGTACGAAGCTTTTGATTGGTTCTGAATCAAAATTCCTTATGACTCTTTGTCATTCGGACCAGTTTGTCGGTCGTATCTACACGGTCTAAGTTAACCTCTTACTATATATACGTACACCCACCGGGCAACATTGCTAGTTGCGAAATTAAACTACAAACAGCTTCGCGATCTCAGGAGGATGGTGTTTCTTGCCTAACTCTGGTCCCTTTTAACTCCGAGGCTGTCCCGACCCTTCCCGGGCCTTCTCGACCCCATCATCGACTCCGAGTCTAACATTCACCTGGGTCTCAGTAGAGCTTCCGAAATCGAAGCTGATGTTCTGTTCGACCTGGGAAAGATCTACAGTAATAGTTATCTAACAGATACGAGCACGCTAGCCGACACAACAACCTGAGCGTTTAGGGTGGAGATGTCGATTGCTATGAAATCACCGCATGAACGCACTGCTAACACACATGTACATGCAAAGCGTTCGGGTAATTAGTGCCGTAGAGCCAGGCATTCTTCTACAGTAACCGTCAAACGACACTATAAATACACGAGTGCACCAAAACACAATGTAAATGCTGAATGTTTCCGAGTCTTGTCCAGTGGGACGTGCAAGATGCCATAAAAAAACGAAATTACCACAGCGCGCCTTCGGGACGTCATCTTCATGCATACTGGGCAGCCTGAGCTTAAGGACCATGTTCACGAAGGGCGAGACTGCTTTTTTGCTGTACCAATCGTCGTATTATTCACCTGGTTGTGTATTAGTGCCAAACCGAGACGTCGTATGTCTAGATCGAACTAACCTTGGTTGCGAACCGCAGCGAAGTCAACGATTCATTCAGATGAACAGCGAGGGGTGAGAGGTTGAGGAACATCTGCGAATAATGAGTCGCACCAACAGAGGAAAAGGAGCAGTTAACGTACGAGGGTCTTGGAATTTCCGCTCAACGAATTTTGCAGCAGGTACGTCAACTGTAAAGATTTTCAGCATTCTGTCCCATAACCGAGTACCAAAACATACCTTGGAATTCCTATACGGAATATGCTTCACCCCATCCCCACCTGTCGCTCCACCCGATGCAGCCGCGCCCCTCTCTCCAAGTGCGGCAATAACATCCCCAAGGGCACTCAGACTCTTGTTGATCGCCTGCGTCTCTTTCACCCTCTCCTTCTCCGCCCCATTAGCGAAGCTCACATTCAGCCTCTCGCTCCCAGCCAGATCCACCAGATTCAGCGAGCCTTCACATCTCTCCCCCGTGCCCACAACAATTCCGTCCCCAAGACCAACATTGACCCCACTAATCCTGAGCGTAAACACCGAATGTGAGCGTGAACTCCGCTCGTTGACCATCGTTGCTGCGACACTTCGTCTCTTCTGTGCCTGGGCGAGGAGGGCGCGAACCTGCGAGGCGGAGTGCAGAGGCATAACATTGATGTCTGTTACTCGGGTTGAACCTGTCTTTGGATCGTGCTTGATCTCGTGCTTCTTTTTGTCAAAATCGTGTTTCCCGAGGAGGTCGTTGATAGTTTCGTTATACTATAGATACCATCGAGAAAGATGAGTTTGAACGAACAAGAAAACAAGAAAGCCCACAATTTCGAGAAACTGGCCCTCCATTTGGTATTCCCAGCCTTTAGACTTCATTTCTTCAGCGACACGGAAAACTTGTTCAACTGCGCGCGGGATCATCCCTACAGTCTCTTCGGTCTAGGGAATATTTGTCAGGTAGGCCGTCGAGATGGAGAAAATGGGGTACATACGGATCCACCTTCCATGGTGAACGATTTACCAGACCCCGTCTGGCCATAAGCGAAAATACACACATTATACCCATCCGTACAGCTTTGCGCTAACTGAGAAATTTCCTCGAATACTTCCGCTTGTGTTGCTTGAGGTTCGAATACCTGATATGAAGTCAGTTGATGCTCGTATGTTTCAAGAAAAGACGTCAACGTACCCGATCGAAACCAAAGTTGTATACCTCTTTTCTCTCCTGGCCGGTGGCGCTCTCGCTAGAAGACGTGACCACGATATCTTTATGATCCCTCTGGTCGGGGAATGCCAACTTCGCTTCCAGCTGTACGCCCTCCGTCGAGGATCCCAAATCCGAAGGAAGCACCGGCCGGACCCGACAAAATACCCTGATGTTTCCTTTCAACTCTTGTACCATATTATGCAGTTTCCGGCGCACAAGCTCGCTCTCCATCGCCTCTTTCTTCATCTCGCAGATCTCCCGCTCTGCCTCAGCCATCTTCGCCGTCAACTCCAATATCGTCTTCTCATACGCCGTCAACTGGGCTTGCACCATCGCGTTCTGCGTCGTCAGTGTCAAATGCGCCGTCGACTGCTGCGCCAGTGCCCCTTTTAGCGATGCTACCGCTTCTCTCTCCCTTTCCAAGTCGCCTCTGCACACCCGAAGATCCTCATTCACCGTCCTCAGTTCCCTATCCCGCTTCCCAATGTCTAGCTCAAGATCGGCAACTTCCCTCGCGTGTCGTTTCTTTAGGTCCTGTAACTCGTCGCTAGCATGCGACAGTTCTCGAAGCTGTGTTTTTTCGTGCTTCTTGGCTGCCTGGAGCTCCCTAGTAAGAGCCGCATGGTTTGCCTGAAGGTCTGCGACTTTAGCTCGTTCAGCGTCCATTTGAGCGGCGAGCCTAGCAGTGTCGGCCGCACGAGCTGAGTCGAGAGATGTAAGCTGAGTCTGGAGATCGCTGAAACGTTGGTCGTCGGAGGATGTACCTCTTGTGGGCCCAGAAACCGTTCTCCCTGGAAGGTTACGCATCAGAGCACCAGGTTTTGAAGATGTACCTCGGCTTGCAGTCTGAGGAGGGGCGCTGGTTCCTCTGGCGGAGGAAGACTTGCTCAAAGGTGGAGCACGTGGCTTAGTGAGTGGTTTAGGCATAATCGGTACCGATTTCGAGAGATTTGGGGTGGTTCGAGATGGCTGAAGTGGCCGATGAGGTCGCGTTGTGCCACTTGTCCCGATTGCTGGCAGCTTTCTTGGTTGATCTAAAGCTTCATCTTCATCGTCTGGCGACAGTTTACGCTTAAGGAGCGGCACAGAGGAGTCAGACACGAATCTATCTGGA
>QOVE01013298.1:0-12427 GCA_003521275.1 Tricholoma sp. MG99 | reverse complement strand
ATTGCAGGTTTGCCAGTTATTATATGCGCAGCGATTGGTTGAGGATTATTTGACTGCATGGTCAAAGCCTCTGCATCATTCAGACAAGTGATATCGGAACAAAATCCGGATTCGTCGAATTGGCAGTCATATGCGCGTTGACATGGTTGTCTCGAGAGGCGACTCGCAGTTTTACATCTTCACAACAGTCCTGGGTATTAAATGTCATTATCAAATTTAACTTGAAGGTGATAATCTCACTCATGTCACATAGCACGATATTCACGGGATGATCCTACCGCCAATGCACATGCCTGATTATTCCAGGATGCTGTATATAAGAGCAAGCACGTTGGCTACCCTTTACGGTTCTGAAAGTAGCGAACCATAAATCTGTGCGTTCTTTCTACAGTGCGATTCACTAACTAATTAACACGTCAGATATACACTATGACACGCATTTTACTAGCTGCAGGCTTGGTCCTCTGCAGCCTCTCAATCTTCATTGCGGGAGTAGGCGCAACCTGTGAAGCCTGTCCTAATTGCGACTATGAACAAATCAACCCCACCGTAGGAAATGCATGTCTCAACTACTGGACATGTTCAGGCGATACTATCACTTGTTATTACCCTTCTGTTGCGAATCCTGGAACATTTAGGGCGTGCGCATACAATAAAGCCCAACTCGTAAGGAGACGTCCTAGTTTTTCAGACACCGAGACTTACGGGATGTTCCAGGGTGATTGGGGACTCGTGAGTGGCGATAGCAGCATATGTTTCCCTTATGCGGGACTCAACTCGAAGTGTCAACCTGGAAACGACCCTTACAATCTTGGAACCGGCGCATGCACCGCTTCGTACGGTTATGTTGGCGAGGGCAATAGTCAGCTGTTGTAAAGAAAGGCATGGAGACCTACTATCGAGTTGAGGGCTTTTTCCAAACAACATTTTATCATTTTGGCCACATACGTATAGATGTGCGGTCTCACTTGTCAGTGTTTTTTTCTGCCTGTTCTGCCAACATAGATTCAAATTACTCTAACTGTGCCAGACTCTGAGCCTGATCTGATACAACCTGTACGCTCAGATACAATGTGTATGGAAGCAATTTTTTTTGACGTCTACCCAAATCATCAGTTTGGGTTCGTTTATCCCCGCCCTATGATATCTGGAAAAGCGGCTTCTCGAGCTAGGTCATGGCCTCATCGAGTATGGAGAGTCTCAAAGGTCATGTTTGTCTGCTTGTAATAACCTACAATTTTATAGCTGCGTTTGACTCGTACAAAATCTCTTCAAACTCCATGCTGAAGCAGACCAGGCGGCTAATTAGAACAACTCTGATCAGCTTTGACATCGGTGACCACAAACACTACAAACTAAAGGGGAGTGGGACATCGGAGAGGGTGCAGACAGAACGTTAAACATCATACAGTGAAAAAAATGTACCCTCCAATGGCTCCACATTCATGTATACTCAGGGAATCACTTCAAACTTAGTCACTGAGACGTTGGTCGACTCGGACATTGCAGAACATCAAAACATCATGACTCGGTTTTCTTCAACACTGATGTGAAGAGACTAGTACTTTGCCTAGAACATTAGTATGAGGCATATAAGAAGCCTAAGAGAGAGAAAACACTTACCGTAACAGCGCACAGCTGCAGGCTCTGAGCTAGAAGTAATTCTCAAGTTAGAGACGAATATGTGATGTGGAGACAGAGACAAAACTAACTGGACTGGCATGGAGACTATACCAGTAGCACGACCGTCCACAGATGGCGGGGCCACTCCCATGATTGACGTCACATCACGATTACTTTTGAGGGTAGGGAATTCGTCAATTGAACCAGACCCTGGTGACACGTGCATCTCCGACAACAATAAACCCCTCGGGTGAAGACATAGACGCGTATACCCAAAAGCATCGCCCTCATCCGAAGGAGTATTGTTTGGCATGGTGAAGCCACCCTTCTTGCACATAAGCCGGCCAATGGTGACAGCCCTCATGTCGTCGCACAACCTTCGACGACGGTTTGATGGTTTTGTTGTTATACCTGCCGCTCCAAAACACTGGCGTAGGTGTAATAGGCTTGGGGGCTCGTCGATGTATGCCTTAGTGGTCCACTTTCTGGGGTCGCTGCTCAAGGTGGACTCGTTACATAGTGCAGTAGTTGTCACTGACGCGTCGTAAACGTGACGATAGTGAGGGCTTCCGGCGCCTCTTACTGCACTTGAAGAAGCGTGTCCTGGCGTCTACGATGTGCGATACTGTCGGTGACCATAGTGAGCTATCTTTGATACAGGTTTTGTAGTCATGCAAAACCGGGGCAATCGCAGTACATAATCAAATAATCGCCTTCGATAGTCGTCCAAATCATCGTCGAATCGCCTCTAGAGGCGATTTGACGATTCTGCGACTAATGCGATAATCGCGATAATTCGTGTCCCGAAAATCGTGGACATAGTCCCCAGATAATCGATAATCGGCCTAACTTTGACCGCTGCTATTTTGTCTTTGCTTGCTGTTGATTTGTCGTAACACCGACTTAAGGAGTGCACGGAGGCCCGGGGGAACTTGACGAGCAGCGAAGATGACTTAATTGTAAAATTCGAAAGAAGTAACGATGAACGTTTAGCGAGATAAGGCTACTTACATTGTCGGATGTTGACTCGGATGATCCAAGAGGTCAATCGAGAAGATGAGTGTAGCGTGTTCCGGCCTGTTCCGGCACCGTGACTTGTTCTCGCTCAACCGACTTCAAGTTTTCACTGGTACTGGCTACCGAAGAGACACTGACAGCTGATATTGTATTCCTCGGTTTACACTGCAGTTTAGTTCCTTGAAGCTTCCTTCAACCCTGCTGGTTACTCTTATGTTTGGTATAACCGCCAATTTTGTGGTACTGAACGCAATAGGAACCACCTGCGAGGTACTATGACTTAGTGGTGTAATCTGGATTGACATCACACAACCACAGTGTGTTCACCCGTCTACTCCGAGGTAACAAAAGCTCATGCTCCACTTACGTTTGGTTACAGGAGGAGTGTGACTGAGACAATATTGCGTTTTTGCCAGTTATTATATGCGCAGTGATTGGTTGAGGATCATCTGACTGCATCGTTAAAGCCTCTGCATCATTCAAACAAGTGATATCGGAACAAAATCTGGATCCGTCGAACTGGCAGTCATATGCGCATCGACTTGGTTGTCTAGAGAGGCGGCTCACAGTCACATCTTCACAACAGCCCCATGAGTGTTGAATGTCATTATCAAATTTAACTCGAAGGTAATAATCTCACTAATGTCATATAACACAATACTCACGGGATGATCCTACCACCAGTGCACATGCCTGACTCTCCCAGGATGACTGCATATAAGAGCAAGTACGGTGGCTACCCTTTACGATCCAGAAAGTAGCGAACCATAAATCTGTGCGTTCTTTCTACAGTGGCAAGTGCGACTCAATAACTAATTGACACGTCAGATATACACTATGACGCGCATTTTTCTAGCTGTAGGCTTGGTCCTCTGCAGCCTCTCAATCTTCATTGCGGGAGTAGGCGCAACCTGTGAAGCCTGCCCAAATTGCGACTATGAACGAATTAACAATACAGTGGGAGATGCATGTCTTAACTACTGGACATGTTCAGGCGATACTATCACTTGTTATTACCCTTCTGTTGCGAATCCTGGAACATTTAGGGCATGTGCATACAATAAAGCCCAACTCGTAAGGAGATGTCCTAGCTTTTTAGATATCGAGACTTACGGGACGTTCCAGGGTGATTGGGGACTCGTGAGTGGCGATAGCAGCATATGTTTCCCTTATGCGGGACTTAATTCGAAGTGTCAACCTGGAAACGATCCTTACAATCTTGGGACCGGCGCATGCACCGCTTCGTACGGTTATGTTGGCGGGATCAATAGTCAACTGTTGTAAAGAAAGTCACACGTCATGGAGATATACTGTCAAGCTGAGGGTTTTTCTGAGGAAGACACCATACAATATTTTCCATATCATTGTGGCCACATGTATACAAATGTGCTCTCCCACTTGTTAGTGTTTTTCTCCGATCCTTGTTCTGCCAATTTGAATTTAAATCCCACCTTGTAAATAGTCGTTATAAGTGCTTTAGACTCAACTTCGTCAGCTGGACTGTAACTCTAAGTCATTATATAATATTGACTATTCGGGTACAACTCGAAGCTTGAACTACAACGGGAAGCACTTTTCGATGTTGATATTCCCGCCCTTGCTGTGCAGCGCTGATCATCGATCATCAGCTGAGTGGCGGACTTTTCTGGTTCAGAATCTGACAGAACCACATATCCAGAAACTTCAATATTCAAAGCTACAAGAATATTATTAATAACTTATGTGATTAGGACGGTCCCACCGAGAACTGTGACGGTCTCAGAGCGTTCTTTGGATGTTACCTAGTACGTCGCTGGACACAGATTCGCATGAAACCGCCGGCGGACAGATTCTTCCTATTCGGTTTCTTCGAATTCGACATCAAATTATTAAGCTTATTCGCTTTCGCCTTCTCTCCAAGTTGAAGCCGTTACCAGCTTACTGCCCCCTCACCGATAGTGCTCACCAACCGTGCAACAGCCATAGTGCTGCATAGGAAACGCCTGTCAGCTCAATGATATCCGTTCGACTTCGGCTTCGGACTCTAGGAACGTCTCTGGTCGACCAGTCACGGCGGTTACGAGATATCGATTGATGTCAGGCAACGCCAAGTCTCGTGCCAATAGGGGGATCTTGTATTCCGGTTTTGTTAGACTCAGAATCTGTAATAGTCTGTCTACGGAAGTCTAGGTTTAGTTTTTTTCAGTAAAACGTCGTACGTTCCATCCTTCTATGACTCAAGTCTATACTCTGACGCGTTCTTCTATTTTTCATGACAAGTCTAAGTTGTCAAAAATAAAATTAAGACAGCTAAAATACATTAATATTGGAAGATGCGTCAATTCTGACAATCGATATGATTACCCAAGATTCCACATCCAATTTTTTGGAAGAATTATTGTTATTATGAACATGACGGTGCGCCGTATAAATACTCTACGTTGGGTCCCTTACTGTCCAAGTCCCTCCAAGACCTAAACATTCAAACAGGTGTGTATCCTGTAGTCGCTCGATTCATTGTTCATCTGTTCACGTTAGCGCTGCCAGTGCACGGTCGTCATGGTGTTTTCTCCCTTTGCAATCTTGTCGCTCTTCATCAGCGCAGTCGGGCTCGTCAGCGCCTCGCCGGTGCCTAACCCTGTCATCCGCGATGCATCAGTGACAACTACGGCACCATGCAACAACCCCACCTTGAGCAGCGACCCCAACAAGTGGAGCAACAAGACGTACATCGACCAGCATCTCAAGCCAGTTGAACCAACCCCTGTGTATTGGAGCGGCTTCTATAAAAACCTGTCCATCGTAACTGTTGCCGAAGGTTGTGCGACGACACTGAAGGGTGCCACCATTGGCCAGCTTATGTGCAAGAAGGGTGGCTTCACCATGCCAGACAATACTCCTTCGGCCGCGGGTACTGCTTTGTGGGCATACGCGTCTGAGGTCTTCGCTCGTAACACCAAAGGCGAGGCGTTAACTGTTGTCGGAGATGCACGCGTCACTAGTATCTGGTTCACTGACGAATTCCCTACCCTCAGCGGTAATCGCAATGTGACGTCAATCATCGGAGTGAACCCCGACACCTGTAAACGGTCGTGTTACTGGTATTGTCCCAATGTCAATACTACTTGCCCAGTTAGTCTTGTTTCTGTCTCCACATAACGGATTCATCTCTAACTCGAGATTTACTTCTATCTCAGGGTTTGCAGCCGTGCACTGTCACAGTAAGTATGTTTTCTTTCAGGCTTTTTATATGCCTCATAGTATCCAATGTCCAGGCCGACTACTAGTCCCTTAACGTTAGTATGAAAGAAAAACATGCCGATGTTCTGCAAATGTCCGAGTCTACCAGTGTCTCAATGACCAAGTTTCCAGCTTTGAAGGGAGTCCCTGAGTATACATGAATGTAGGATACATTTCGTTGTATTGCACTGTTACCCAGTGCTATTAGTTTGCAGAACAAAAGATGTAGAAGTCCAAACTAACTGCTAGTCGACCTCTGAGGGGATGAGCTTACGGCTAGGCGAATAGTACGTATGTGATGCTCGTTCAAGCTGATCAGGGGTTTAATCATCTGGTCTCATTGCGGTCGTTTTCAGTTGTATCGGAGGCTTAAGTAGATTTTGTACGCGGGTTATCCACACGCTTGGTGCGATTTGGGATGTTGAACATGAAAAGCAAGAATTACGAACAAATCACGAACACGCTTAAGGAAACAGAGCGGACGACTCTGGAGAACGGAGAATGTGAAGTTACAAGAATCGCATGACCACCGTTAGCTTTGCATACCAGCAGTACTTGGCTACAGTGGCATCTAGAGGTGAAGGGTGAAGCTTAAGCTTGGAGCTTGAAGCACTGGAAATCGGGCAAGTCTGAAAACCGGAAGCCTGATTATATTCAAGCTGCTAAAGATCAATCTTCAAAGTACTGATAAACGTGGGCCACGCAAAACATAAACTTTCTATTATAACAGGCTCAGTTACATATAAAATGCATGCCTCCCTCTGTTTACGCGCCTCCCACTCCTAACCACTTCTGGTTCCTCATCAGAATCAATCACAACGGGCGCTCTCCTCCCTGGAAACCGTACCCGTGGAGACGCAGAGCCAGGCTCAGACGATTCATCTTCATCCAAATCAAAAGCGGAAGCTCTCATCCTCATGCGCCCTCCAAGGTTCCTCATCTCTTCAAAGTCTATTTCATCATCTTCCTCATCCTCAAAGGGATCAGAATCAGCCACCCTCCATCGCCGGGTACGCCGCGCCAACCGAGGCATCCCACCACCACCACCACCGTCCTCCGAGTCAGAATCTGACAGCTCGATCACCTCCATAGCCCTAGGTCTACCCCTCACGACACTATCGTCATCGATGAAACTGCTCTCATACCCAGCCTCTCCTTCATCAACACTTGCTTCCTCAATCATGGCAATTCCGCCCTCCTCTTCGTCTTCCGTAAAATTGGCAAACAACTGCATACCGTGCATTCCACCCATGATCGGCGGAGGCCCCGAGTCAAACGGAGGAAATCCATCGATGACGTGTGCCATACCCATCTGTCTATACCGGTCCTGCTCTTCCCACGGAATATGATCTATGATGGCCTCTTCATTGTCGTCATCGAGTGACTCATCATCCAAAGATTCGAGTTCATCGGTGTCACCATGGAAATGTTCATGACGGTTGGCAAACATCCCGACAAGATTTCTGAGGACGCGGTTATTCCGGCGGCGAGTCATAAGACTATCATCGTCATCGCTCAAGTCGACATCATCACCATCATCCCCGACGCGATGTCCAGGATAAACCCTGTTGCAACCTGTACACACACCGTCCCATATCTCGTTCATACAGTCTATGCACCGATATATTCCTCCGTCTTCGGCGTCATACATCCCCATATCCTCAAGTCCACTGCCGCCGGGCTGTTCATCAAGGCGCGGCAGCACGAATGGCAAGCTATTATGACGTCGAACAGGACGGAATATGTTGCGCCATGGATCTGAATTGCCGTCCACAGCCTGTGTAGGAGCATCATCCTCAACACTCGCGGGTGGCGGTACAGGCAGGTCCACCAATGCACTCCTTACTAGTCCACCTACCATGCCTTTGACCGTCCAAACTTCGACCGGCCTCTCAGAAATCACGCTCCGACAGATGGGACATGTCTTCTTGTGTATAAGAGGTCTAGGAAGTGTTCCACCAGAGGCCTCTTCGGCGGGGGCAGTGAACCACCTGACGAGACATCCGTGACAGACAACGTGACCGCAGGGAGCAAGTGCAAAAGGTTTGTGCAGGAGGTCAAGACAGATCTGGCACGTCAAGGACTGATGGATTTGGGAGAGATGCGCTTGATGTCTTTGAAGAAGCTATGGAGTACGGTTATTAAATACTGAGTACGGAGCAAGAAAAACCGTACTGTGATTGCAGTCCCCAATTCTTTAGTTAGACGCGCTATTTGAGCCTGAGGAGACCCAGCAGAAGTCGGTATTTCTGTAGATGTCCCTTGAGGTTGAGAACTTTCATGAATTTCCTTGGCCTTCCCTTTTCCTTTGTCCGCATGAAGCTGCATATGACAGCATCAGCAAGGTGCGATAGGCTAGATACGAAAATGGCTCACAGTGTCAGGAGTCGCATCCTCCACACCGATCGCAGGTAAAGTTTCAGCAGCTACAGAGTCAGGAGGGGCACTCGACTGTGTCTCTAGCATAGATGGGCCTGGCTTCTGCTGCGTGGCTGGAGCGCTCCTGGATTTCGACCTAGACCTTACAGGCGACAGGGTGACAGAGAGCTTTTTCCTTCTTTTTCTTGCACGAGACTTTTTGTTCTTCTCTTTGGAGACCACGGTGGCTTCGTCTTGTTTGTGTTTCTTGGCCCCGTTGTGGGTGTCAGTGTCGGTTTCGGAAATGGACCTCTTCCTTGTGTTTGTATGCTGCTGTTGGAGGACAATCCCCGTGCTTGGGCCAGGCGTCGCTTGACGCGCTGGCATTATCGAGGTTGTAGTGAGTGAAAGGACCAGCAGAACAAAGGGCGGGATTAAGTACACTACTAATTGCTTACATTATACCAAGCAAGGCCATACAACGCGAGTCACATGACAATTCTGCACCAGACTCTACCACTCAGTACCAACTTTTACTTATTAACCTCCAATGTCACCACCAGTGCATACATGTCCCCTGTTGAAGGGCAACGCTAGAATTGCTAGGAGGTGGTTGGCAGGTACACTTTCTACTTAGCCTATCCTTATCCTGGACTGACATCGCACATTACTTCACCTGTGCGACTTGTTGTAATTGCCACTTCGTTGGTGGCAACTCCGAAGTGGCTCCATATTTGACCAAAATGAAGGATGAAGGTCCAAGGAACAGAAGGAGATAGCTATCGATCATCTAGATCTATGTCACAATAGACCCACGAGGCAATAATTGTTGCATCGATAAGCTTCTTCAGGCTTCCCTCTATCCAAGGTTTGTTCCTTTCTTCATCCTTCGTCTTCCACGACCTGTTTATCTTTTGTTTCCCAGAGTCCAACCCCAGAAATTAAGTTTTCTGTCGGCAGTTTCCTTTGCCATTTCTTATAAAGAGCTCTCCAAACAACGGTCATCTGCACAAAGTAAACCTCAGTTAATAAGCACTTATTACAATGCAAGAAGCTCAACCAGCCACAGTCACTCCACCGCGCTTCCAACAACTCATCGATGATATTATCTTGGGAATTCTCTCTGCGTGCGGTATCCCCGGGGTACATGCTATCAGTAGGGTGTGTATTCTGTGTTTAAGTCTGCCAGTGCGCTAAACACTCTCCAAGACATGTAAGCAACTACGCACCTTAGCGCTTTCCAAACATGTTTGGCTCGCACTCGTTACCGACCTCCAAGCTGGCTTCTTCATCGACCTTGCGCCTGGTCAAAAGCTTATAGATCTATCGGTCGAAGAGCTTATCAGTTTAGCTAAACGAGCAGTACTTGGCCCTCAATCATGGTCGTCTTCCTCACCCACTCTTCTTCGTCGACAAATCGTCAATGTCGGCCCACGTACTGCGTTCACAGAGACTCCAGATGACTCCGTCCAGCTCCTTGATGGCGGCCGATATGTGTTATCACGACGAGGGCAATCCCTGAAATGCTACGATGTTCATGTTAACACGGTAGTATGGGAGTACAAAGGCAAGTGGGATTACGAAAAGACCATCATCATAGATTACGAAGCGCAGATCGGAGGTGGAGGACACTCGATGGTCATTGTGCTAACTTTGTGTATCTTGAGCGAATCAAATGAAATGTAAGCATCGGCATCGTCCACTATCCTTCCTACACTTGATCCCTGATATGTTGCTGCACCAGCGTCGTAGAACTGAATTATGCAGATTTAAAGACGAACTATTCGTGCTGTCGGTTCTCTGCAATGGTTTCCTCGGGTGTACCGCTTCCACATGCTTTCGAAGTACTCGGCAGTCCCATAATGAGGGGCAGGATCGCCGTTATCCCCTGTTTTATGCAGCCCCAAGGACTGATCGTCGTAGATCATACAACACAACGTTCCGTCATAGTACAAGTCGCTGTGAGTCTATCTCTATGGAAACCCTAAGGCTCGAGATCCCATTGTACTTCTGCAGGCCCCGTTTAGCGTAGAGGTCACTTGTGGGCACATCATTTTGATGACCTCCGTTATCGAATTGGGTTTATCTACAGCACGAGTCACAGTCCTGGACGCACAAGGGATCTTGAAGGGATTGGAACCTTACAGCTCTGTGGTGATTGCAGTGGATACCATAGTTCCCGCTGCCAGATGGGCGTCGCCTGTCTGCCCGCCACACCCATGTCTACAACTAGCAGCTTACGCGTCTCCTCTGCACGATGAGTACATAGTATGGGCATGCGCGTTGCGGCATGACTGGCCTGGTATTCACGCTTTCGGAGACTTTTCGATTGGATACCGGACCCACCTTTCATTCCACACCAATAAAGCTAATGGCCATGAAAGCTTTTCGGAATACTCAACAGATCCTAGGGTGAAGTTGCGCCAGTCATACGTCTCGCGTCGCTTGCAATCTGGAATATCCTATACAGGACACTATACGACGCTTATCGATGAGCAAAGGTATCTTGCAGAGTGGAACAGCTGGCTTCCTAGGGATGAAGTTGGACAGGAGATTCCCGGTATGACGGAGGCGAATGGCTATGTGCACATGTCATCGTATAGCGGGGCGCTGACTTACTTCGAAGGTGATCAGATTAACATCGACTACTATTTATGACTTGAAGAAGTGCTCTCGATTTTCATAGCCTACTATAAGCAATCTACAAGCAATAATCATGTGGAAACATGTATCGATAGGAATTAGGAAGTTGGTTTGACCAGAAATAGTTATTGGTGGCGCAGGAGTGGGCGACGGCTAGTCGTCTGCAACCTGTCGTAACCATATTACGAGTATAACGAGAAGACTTATGAAACGCAACAAGATTCCTTCAATTGAGGAATAAAGCTGTGGCTTGTGGTAGTCCTGCTAGTGGTAGTCCTGTAGTACATGTTGGTGTCCGTAATTGCAGTATAAATTATGTAAATGAAGAATCACGACCGCCGACCTTGCATCCACCCAACCTCTCGCCTCTCTCTTTCAACTCTACCGCGGTATAAATCGCACCACCGATCAAAGTAAGAACAATGCCAAGCGCGTTCGTCGGCGTAATGGTAAGATTGAAGAGCACGACAGCGCATAGAATGGTGAGGACGTGTTTAACATTCGCTACAAGGACACCCAATCAGACACGTCCTTCCGTGCACGGAAACGACAACAAGAAACCCACCAGCAACTGTCATGCTCACGGCACCGACTTTTTTGTTTGCAGTAAAGCTGACCACATTGAGTCCAAATGCCATTGCACCGTTTGCTATCAACAGCCCCAGCTGCGTGGTGGAAAGACCCCCGTGTGAAGGTGGCTGTCCGAGAAATGTGCCTACGATCGATCGACGAAATCCTGCGATGGTATATTCTAGGACTTGGCTCAGCTCGCCGGAAAAATGTGCGATGAGCATGGTTTGGATAAATGCGAGCGGTGAGAGAAGGTGGAGGAGGTGGAGCGGGGTTAGACATGGTAGATGCGGTTGAGGTTGGGTTGTAGGAAATTTTGGTGCTGGTGCTGGCAATGGTTTGATAGAGGCGGTGGATCGGGATTCTGCAAGAGTGCTAGGTTTGGAGGGAGTAGATCGGAAACAAGATTTGGAAGGTGCTTGAAGAACGTTCGTGTATATGGTCTTAAGTGCAGCAAGAATTGTTCCAAGTAGTGTGAGGCAAAAACCCCAAGGCGTGAAATAGTAATCCCCATACGTACTAAAATATGATCAGCTTTGACGTTAGCCCTGAAATTGTTTATCGACGCACGCAAACCCAACTCCAGCTACAACAGGTATGAGCGCTATAAGCTTTGCATGACTACTTCGATCGCCGATAATGATTGATGAGAATATTATAGTGAATAGCGGTGTGGATGCCCGAACGACTTGGTGGAACTTCAGAAATTGAACGTAAGTATAGAAGACTTGAAATATGTATGGAAAATGACATACAGGAACGGTAACCAAACCAAGTGACACGTTACTGATAATGATGTTGATGGTGTACAGGAGGCTGAAAGCTACTAGAATAAGGGTTTCCCGAAGATTCAGCCTTGGTGGCGGCGGCGACGACCCAGCGCGAATGTATACGATACTTCCGATAGAGCCGCAAAGGGCATGAATGGTAGAGAGGGTGTAAGGGAAAGGGAATTGGATGAGTAGCGACTTATTGTACAGCGTTAGTCCGAGATTAA
>QOVE01013211.1:0-13116 GCA_003521275.1 Tricholoma sp. MG99 | reverse complement strand
GTGGAACCTATGCATAATATGTGAGTCGGTATGATTATCGTTTAGAATATGTTACCGTGGATAAATATGTACGCTTCGAAGTTGAAGCTCTTTCATTATGTTTTTCAGAGGCGAGAGGCCACTTGTAATATGTTCCGGCTGGTCGGTGAAAGCTTTCAGAAAGCCCGAAGTATTCTTTTCTCGATATAGGCGAACAATGAATGCTTCGAGCACCAACGGGGTGACCCTGTTCGACATAGGCTCAATATGCAATCGTCTAGGAAGCAAATCATCATCATACTTTTCTGCATGTAAGACTATTATTCCTGTGATCAAATGCGTAGGGATATCGGCTTGCAACATATCGACAACAAGGATACGGGACGTGACGGATATCAGGCCGCCTTGCTTGTATAAATCCTGTCTTACACAAACGTCTCGGAAAAGGAAACAGGGCCATTGAGAACGATTTAGCACTGACCTGTCCTTGCTCCCTGTTTCATATCCAACCACGCGTAACCCTGGCTTTCGACATCCCATGATTCCAAGTTCTTCGCCAATCTCGGATTCCTCCTCCTGTGTGGCATTTACCAGTAGAACCAAGCTTTGGGGCGAATCATAGATTTTCATTAGGGAGGATATTATTCGACGCAGCCCTAGCCCACGGGCTATTACTAAAAGATCGCTCGTTGCTGGATCATGTATTCGTTCCAAGATGTCTTTGTGAAATGGAAGGAGTGTGGACATGGTTCATTGGCGCATTCAAAGTCGAGTCAAAGAAAGCGCTTCGACCAACAGCAACTAGACGTCTGTAATTAGTTGGAAACCTGCAAAAACATTTCCAATCGAAGTGGAAGCTAGTTGATATGGTTGACCAGTAGCCGAAGGCTTGGAAAATAATAATGCAAAACAATTGTCCCCGACTACTTACGTAAGTAAGACGAAAACGGTTTTGCAGGGTGGAACCCCAAAACCGACTACTAAAGTAACGGGAATTCGCTTCGCGGGCTGCTTACAAGGTGGAGCGGAGATGGTGAATCCACCCAGCAATGTTCTCACGTCATTCCCATCTAATGCGGTGGATAAGAAGAACGTTCGATTTCTACAGTGCTGTTGCGCGGGAGACAATATATTCTACGCCTACGAAGAAGAGCGGCAGTTGTATCCAAGACTGTTGCGCTCCCCAGCCTCCCTGCCATCGTCATAATTTCGCATTCCTTAGGATCGTCCACGCATTCCCTGCCAAAATTTACCTCAAGTTAACTTGATGTTCAACCCGCTATTGTCCTTTGTCTTGCATGCCCATACCACCGAGTGCATGCCTCTATTGTAGACTGGAATCCAACATGTGAGCGGTGTCTCATTCCCTCCGGACCCTGATGAGGCAACAACCGAGAACTTTCATCCGTGTCAGTATCTCCTTCCTTCCTGGGAAACCAACCGCAGCACCTCCATGTTCACTGGTCTGCCGTCTGCTCTGACGCCACGTTCTGTCGTCAATTTACACTCGCACCTCAGTTCCGTACGGGTCTAGCTCCCTTTTTGACTCCCTCGTCTACTTCAACACTATTGCTGCTTCGCTCGTTCAACCCCTCCATGGATCGTGTGTTCTGTTCCTTCAAGTATCGACCCCCTCAAAAGGAAGGTCTTGGTGGAAGGAGGAAGCATGTGGAGGAGCCCGGAGGTTTCGCTGTTTCTGTGATGGCAAAGGCTTCGTGATTGAGAAAGTTGCTGTATTGTGGGAGGATAGTCAACGGCCCCGGCCAAAGGGCAGAGCTGGTGAAATCATTTCTCCTGCGCGTGGAGGAAACGGGGAGTGGAGGACCAAGCACTCCTTCCTCAATGGCAGTTTCTGCACCACATCTACGTATTCCTTGAGGTGGTCTGTTTCGACCCCATCCAAACACTGAATCTGCACGACTATCGCATCCGAACCTGAAGATGTTAGAGCCGACATCAGAGAGAGCGAAGCAGAAGCACCACAGAGGATTCGCGCTTTGTCGTGGCAAATGCCAGTGCTGTGTGTATCGTGGACAGACCGAGGTTTATCATTGCTGATGTCGATGGGAGGACGGAACAGGGAGCGTTGGAAGCATTTAGGAGACTTGCCGGTGTTGTCAAGGACATGGCTTCCATGGCAAAAAACCTGTCGAAAGAAGGAGTGCAAGGTCCGGAATATGTAGCCATGTCAACGCCGTGGAGGCCATGGCGAAAACGCATCGTCCAAACGAGAATGAGGACATTCATATTCCATCTCCCTCTCCGACTTCAGATATGTACAAACTCTAGATCTCCTCAGGAATCACTTTCATGCCGGAAGCTGGTATCGAACATCATTCCTGAGCTCGACGATAATGTCACACTTCGCTGGGAGGGTGAAAGCGCTCTAGTTCGTACACGACCAGTTTCCAATCCTCAGTGCTCGCCAAGTTGTTAGGCTCCACTGACGCGCCTCCATATGTTCACGCTGACTCGTGTCCCTACCGGCTTCACCGTGGCCACCTGCCAACATACTTAACACCTAGCACCTTCCTTCCGCCCGTCGTAGTGACGAAATAGTTTTTGACGGATGCCAAGCCAAGCTATCAAGATGTAGAAGGCGAGGGCTGAGTTCAGGAGACGGTTCCTACACTTGTCGGTCCTGAAATACGAGAGGCACTCCGAAGTTGTGGCGACATATTCTAGTGTCTTATCCCTCCCGTTCAACGTACCTAGAAATTTCGAAAACACATAAGATGCAGCTGCCGATCGGACGTGGCGAGAAATCGATGGAGAGCCATCTCTCGAGAAGCATCATCAAATGATAGTACGGCACATATTCATGGTCACTCTCGAAATCGTGATAAACCTCATGTGTGTCAAGCTGGTCATGACAATGTTGGAGAGGGTAGGAAGAGCTTGTGGTCGGCAACATGGTAGTGGCTATGGATGTCGGTTTGTACTACGTCAATGGTTTTTCATCGAACTAATCCACTCCGCGCACCAGGGAAACACCCATACAACCCACCTCTACCGCCTCAGGCCTCATGTTCAACACCTGGGGCGTCTTGGTGTCCACAGTTACTCATTACCTCCGCTTCCTGCATATGACCATTGACGGAAGGGTGATGAGGGGGTTGCAGCACAGTTATCATCATATGATCATGTCAGTCGCTTACCATGTAGAGAGAGTATTACTAAAATCATTCTGAAAATGGTTATGCTCCTTGTCCCTCAACACTTCCAACGTTTCTATCAGAGATCCGTACGAACCGTGCAATCCGGCAGCCTCGTGATTCGCAATCATCCGAGTCATGCGGTCATGGACGCTAGGCGCTGTGTTTCTGGTCCTTTGATGTCGGGCGCAGCACTATCAGATATCAGACTGTCGAATTTAGCTCTACTACGCTATATGCCCTAGTACTTACATCTATTCCAAATTGCCAAGCAGCAAAGCATGTCGATTCCACGCAGCAACGGTCCTCTGGTCGATCTCCAACCCACGTATGGCGCCGTCTTCATTGGGGTATTGTTCTCCACTGGGTCAGGCTCATGATCAATTCCTGCCTTCGTGGCCTGAACGTCCTCCTCAGTCTTCTTGGTGTTGCGATTTCACAGGTATGGCGGTACTACAACAACTTTACGAAGGACCCGGTGTACCTCAAGCTCATCGTAAGCAGCTCAATTATACTCAATCCGCCCAGATCAACTCTAAAACGAAATATTTTTGTCTTCAGGTAGCATATGTAATGTTCGCATTTATCTTTCTGGAGGCAGACATTAAGGAACCTCACTGCCACTCGCCTCCCTCTATGTATAGCATTGTCGAATGCATTCGCTTAGGTTTCTCCGTTCATGGCGTGTACTACTACCTGGTCTTGGAATGGGGAAACCCGGCAGCACTAGCCAGTCTTATCTGGTGGAGCTACCTGTGCTTCTCTCCACGACTCAACGAACTAAAATATGATCTATTGGCTTGGTTACAGGACTTCAGAAGTAAGCAAATAGACCATGTTAAACTCACATACAAGAGCCAACGTTCAAATTTACACAGGTCACTTTACTTTTGTCACCCTTGGTTGAGATTGCCGTACGTTTGTATTTTACATATCGTGTCTGGATCAGTGAGTACTTCTAATTGCCAATAAGCCTAGCATTGATGTTTATATAAATTGCAGTCAGTCGTCATAAGTGGTTCATCACGCTGATTATTGTGGGTAATCCGAGACCAGTGCGAGGCGTAGTAACTTGAACTGATGTTTTCGATGCATAAAGTTTGTTCTCGCAATTGCCAACCTCGGTGAGCTCAGATCAGCATAATGCTGCATAGACGAAACAATTGACATAGTTCCAGCGATAGTAATCGGTCAGTATTCTTCTGCATCCCAGTGGGATGAGCGACTAATCGACATTCCTCGCACAAGGCAATTGGATAATCACGTAAACGATTTACGATATCAAGTTCATATATAAGTGTTTACATCTCCCTCCAGCTGGCGATACACTCAAGTAGTGGGCTATTTACCTCTGCTTCATGTAGGTCAAACTCATAACTATTTCTGTGAGAGCATCGCTTTATAATGTTTCAGGCGTTTGGCACCGCTGGCTTGGCTCTCGCAGTGGGTGCTGATTGGTCCATCTCACTATCACTCATCTACTTCCTGATTCGGAGCCGTACTGGAATGTCTGAGTAAGTCATAGCCATCGTGGCGGAGAACCATGTTTACTTATAAGTCACTCTCATGCTAGAACGAACTCCGTCATCAACCACATAGTTTTCTATACAATCAATATGGGGCTTATCACAAGGTAAATCATATCCAATATTCTCTTCCACATTATGCTCGATAAACCCTGCAAATACGATGTTTTCAGCATGACAGACATTGTCATAATTGTACTTCATTTGTGGATCAGCCGAACCCCAAACATCTACGACCTTGCAATATACCAAGTTGTCGGAAATCGTAGGCTATCAGTAACTACATGATGAATCCATAATTCTGACAAATAGCAAAGTGTACGCGAACTCTTTGCTTGCGAGGTCAATAGCTTCTTTTATTTTTGCACCACTGAGTTACTGACGGATGTTGTGCAGCTTGAACTCGAGAATCGGGTTTAGGGAAACAGCCTTGAATATTCCCTTATCCGACTTCTCGACATTTGCCGCAAGTTCAAGGACACGGGATATTGGCTCTACGATTTCTGGATCACAGGTATCTCTCCCCTGGGCATTTACCTGACAGAATACTAAAGGAATGAACCACCTTCTCAAGCATTTACGCGACGGTGAAACAGTATATTTTACAAAGAAGAACTTTAGTACGACCCAAGTCGAAGGCACAGTGAGAATCTTTCTGTTTTGAAGCGAGGAATTTCAATGGTCTAAAAAATGTCAGTAGTGGCCTACGCCGACGGCCCCTGAATCGCCGACATGTAAGTTCAAGTTGCGTTGAGTATTTCATTCTTAGGCTCTAGCAGTCAAGTTGTAATTGCATACCACGTTTTTACTGGGGTATGTAGTACTCGTCGAGATACTTATTTTCTCTCCAGAGCGACTTTGCTTGCTGTAAAGTGACCCTTTTTGTTTTGTATCACTTATTCACTACATAACCAGTTCTCTAATACACGCGCGAAGTTCGGCAGGTTGAAATATACTATATAGCGAAAATAAACCGCTATCACTCAACCCCTGGGCTAGATCCTTGCATATTCCTCACATTGTGCACCTACATGTACTTACCCCAGGCTGCATCAACTAGACATATGCCAGTGAACGACTTTATATAGCGGCAACTCTCAAGCGCCTGTAATACATTATCCCCAAGCATCCCTATGACTGACATGCGCACGAGCCGACTCGGAGTCCAGATCGTATTTGGGTGTGGCACTGAACTTTTCGGTCACTGTAGCTTGTGCTGGTACGCGCATTCGCTACTATTAACCTCGTTTCATTATAGATAACACTCCAATGGGCGCTATTCGAGTATTCTTCGAGTTGACATACAACCGATTTTCGACTGGAAGGGTGTTAGGACTGACGCAGTTGAAAGATGAGCTGCATGATGAACAGCTGACTTAATGATAGCGTCAGGACGAGTGACGAACGGGAAGTCACGATTGTTTTCAAGCCTAGGACAAACAGACGAAGAAAGTTGGAAAGAATTCGTGGGATGCTAAGAACGGTGGCCGACGTGAATAACATCAAGGGATGCGGAATGGAGGTGTACATCATGCATAGCAGCGAGCTAGCGGGAAAACAACGAGCTTGGTAATCCACCGTCGTTGTCCATCCCGTGGCATTTTCCAGTCGGGTTTTGGCAGTATGCACGCTTGCTCTGTGCTACCGCTAGCTTCTAACAATTGCCATTAATCAATCACCATCAATCCACATTCTCGTCATCCGTGTCGACAACATCACATTGCTCGCTACCGATCGATTTGCAAGGGACGACGTGAACCTCGTACGATGGTAGATGACAGTATCTGGTGAGTCCATTTCTTCAGCTTTCATGTTCCAATCCACTTGGTTTTCTCTAATATGTCCCTAGCTCCCATGAAGATAGTATAGCGCTAGAGGCCGTCAATGAAATCGGTGAGTCATCATCGATCGGATTGTTGGTTGAACGGCAACATCTAGTAAAGCTAAGACTTCCGAACCCAGGGTCTGGCATCGATTTCATCCCATCTCTTTCGGTTGATGACATTTGGGCGGTATTATACAGGTGGCACACAGGGAGGTACGCGAGGACCAGGATGCTTATCAGACCGATACTTTAGCAAGGTATAGTAAGACTGGAGCCATACACACCTGTTTCGTCACCAGGAAAACACGCTTCTCTTCCTCGATTCTTTCAGTTCCAAGTTTTGCTTGATTCGCTCCTAGTCTTCTAGGCCATTCATTGCATGGGATGGATGACAGAACGTAAGCATAGACAGTCGCTCCCCATCCCACATGTCGGGGGACCGCGGCAGGCGATGTGCGCGCATCCGAGGCCACGGAACTGTCCAGTCGCCGTCACAGGTATGACTTGATCTCACCCCCACTGCCCCCCATTTTCTCTCCACAATCCCAGAGCACGAGTATAATAGAGGGTTGGACAAGCTATCGGGACAGAACATTTGGCGGAAGTTGGAAAAGAGGACGATTAGAATCCGAAGTCATCATTGACACATGGACTCGAGCAGAGAGTGGTAATGACGGCGGCATCTACTAACGTTTACTCAGGGTAATAGCTTGTTATGCTATCTTCGTCTGCGTCTGTCTCCATCTGATCTGTAGAAGATTCGTGCAGAACAGGCATTTGAAGGAGATGATAATGGAGTGCGTGAATGAGCGGGAGCTACGGAAGGAGCGAGGGAAGATATAGACGCAGGAAGCAGATGAATCTGCACCAGCTAGTGAGCGCGGCTGTTCATCAACAGGGAGTGATCTTGAAGCTGATGGAGGAGCAGGCGATGAAACGCAGCCAGAGCTAGAGGAACGGAGGGCACAGGTCGAAATTCCTCGGCGGAGGAGTCAACGAACATTTATACAGCGACACGGCTGTACATTCCATCGAACGAGATGGCTCGTTCCTCGCACCCAGAAGTAATTCTGTGAAGCGTTGAGCTTTACTTTGCTGAGAATGGACAACGGAAGAACGTACTAAAAACCAGGTATAGTAAAAACCATCTATCAGCTGACAGCACCCAGATAATCCTCGGATGGGTGTAATAGCTGGGAGGCGAGAGGCAGACCAAACGAAACCAGGGTCAGCATCTCATATCGCTAGTTAGGTGAGGGTGAGAAAGTGGACGTGGACGTGGACGTGGACGTGGACGTGGAGACCCAGTAATGACTAGACGTCCTCCTCGCAGTTGTCCCGCTAAGCAGAAAAAGCCAAAGCAGAGTTGAGGATAGTGAACATGAACAGATCGTGGTCACTAGATGTGGTTATTCCTAAAGACAGAAAGTCAGTATAGATTGTTCTTGCGTGTGGGATGTGAAAGGCGGGTGAGAAAGCAAGGAGATTATATTGTGAACATCTCCAGAAACAGACGAAACATTCATGCCAAAACGGAACACGAAACAGACAAACGATTCCGCGTATGAGTGGACCTCTCCACCAAAAAAGACCTGAATCTGTAGTTTGACTACGGATCGACGCGGTGAACGCGTGGAATGTGTTCAGCCCAAGAGACCGCGCAATACAGTCTGTACAAAACCGTCTCTAGCGCTCACAAAGGCAAGTAAGGTGTCCAGCAGGCTATACTAAAGGTACGCTGCTTGGCTTCTGTTTCTGTTTCTGATTCCGTTAATTTTAGTTTTCAGAAACCTCGTTAGAATCATAGTCTTCTGAGACTCTTCTAATAAGACTTTACACCAACGCAATGAGTTTCGTGTTATAATTACCACAAAATCTGTTGCCTCCGATGTGCACAATTTTACATTTTTCAAGACACTATTCCATGTGGTGTTACGAGGAGGAATATGTCATCCTAGCTCAAGTACAGCGAGGAATTACTTCTTTAGTCCCACATCGCAAATAACCTCCGCCTCTCCCCCTACATGCTCCACATTCTGTTCCTATCTCTCTGCGCATTTTAATCGCCCTGCCATTTTCTATTCAATGTCTATGCTCACCCTCATGCGAACAGATTCTCTCTTTGTAGTGTCTGTGCTGGATGACGATCTTAATCGAGACGAAGAAGCTGGAACGAAACGACCGGAGAACTATCCATGTCTTCGTGCATCAATGAGCATCTTTATTCGTTCGAGTGAGTGCCAATTATTATTTTTTTTTTTCAAGTTACTTTGGTTTCCGTTCTACCGGTTGGTTGGTCCATGCCGTCCCATCGATATTCTTCTTCCCTCCTGTGCAGAGATTTTCTTCTCCTGTTTACACATCATCATTCCCAAATCTAACTAACCTTTTTGTTTGATAGGCGAGACTTTATAAGCTCCTCTGTTACCAAATAACAATTATGGACGTACGAGCGTCCACAGTTACTTAGTGGCGCGTGGGGCGGAGACGAAAGGGTGCCAGCATTGATGTCGATCCTGCGGTTTGAGCGGGGATTTAGGATTTGTGGGAGGGATTTGTGTTAGGTTAGGGGTAAAGGGCAGGGATTGTACGGGCGAAGAGCAAGGAGCGGGACCAGAAAAGTTGGAGTTGATGAAGGACACAGACGTAGATATGGTCAATGTTTGGTGGGGACGTCGATGTCGGTGGGAATGGTTTTGTGAAGGCCAGAGGGACGGAGAATTTGGGGAGAGATGTCGCACTGTGGATGTGGTCGGAGATCAACATGCGGTGGTCCATCTAGGTGAGTACATAGGTCCTTCCCGTTTTTCTGGCTTTTCCCTTCTCCCTTCCCGTTGCCATATTCGCTTCTCAGTTTTCTGACCATCACACCGTTAATTACAGATCTGTCTATGCAGCGCAAGCACTATCAACAGTGTCAACCCTCAACGATTACCGCATTGCGAAGAACCTACTGGCTCAATGCTGATTAGTGTACGGCGTATCGCTAAGGATACTGGCGCGCTGGAACGAAATATTTTTACAAGTCAACTCCATTCACTGCCACACGGTATTGCCAGTTTGGTCTCTGTCCAAAAAGGTTTTCAAGGCTGAAACCTTTGAGGTTTTGGTCAGGCGGCTGTTGGGTCAGGTTGCTAGGCATGTGCATTCCTATTGTCTTTTTAACTTCGGTGTGCTGACACGTCTATTTATAGCAAGATGAAGCTGCTTGTAAGGTGTCACTAGCAATATCGTCGCATTTTTGCGAGACGGGCACATTTGTTAGCTAGGTAACCTGAATTTCCGTGTCTGTCGTTCTGTGTTTTTTAATATATGTGAGAACCTAGATGTGATAACCAGAATTATTGACACTCATTCAGCCATGAGTCGAGGATGTAGCAAAACGTCATTAGGCTGTGTATTGTTTCAGAATGCTATGTGTTCTTCTATTCCGTCCAGTCCTTCCGCCCCGTCTTCCTTATGGTGTTCAAAAAGAATCTCTCAAACCAACTCTCTCGAGAGTATCATCAAATGATTCAAGTTGTAGGGCACAAATTCGTGGTCATTCTCGAAATTTTGATGGACCATTCTTGTGTCAAGCTGGGCATGATGATGTTGGAGAGGGTGGGAAGGACACTGATAAGCCGGTCGAGAACATGTGGTCGGCAAAAGGGTAGTGGCTATCGTTCTCGGTTTGTCTGTCAATGATTTTTCTCAGGCGTAAATTTAAACTAACCCACACCCCGTACCAGGGAAACACCCATACAACATACCTCTACCACCACATGTTCAAAACCTAGGGCGTCTTTGTGTCCACATTCCACATCCACTCATTACCTCCGCTTCCTGTACATGACCATTGGTGGAAGGGTGATGACGCAGTTATCGTCATATTGTCAGCCGGCTCGACATCTGCGTTTATGATCATGATCATGTCAGTCGCTTATGATGTAAACTATCAAAGTCATTCTGAAAACGCTTATGCTCCCGGTCCGTCGACACTCCAACGTTTTTACATACGACTATCTATCGGAGATCCGTACGGACCGTGCGATCCGGCAGCATTGTGATTCGAGATTCATCCAAGATTCAAGTTTCATCATCCGTCATGAACGCTAGGCAAGCGCTGTGATTCTGGTCCGAGTCCTTGCATGTCAGGCGCAGCACTATAAGATTGTCGAATTTGGCTCTACTGCGCTGTATACCCTAGTCGTTGAACTTCGCGCCAGTGGTACATTTACCCCAAATTGCCAAGCAGCAAAGCATGTCGATTCCACACAGAAACGGTCCTCTGGTCGATCTTCAACCCACGTATGGCGCTGTCTTCATTGGAATATTGTTCTCCACTGGGTATGTTACTCAGGCTCATGCTCATTCCCTGCCTCCATCACCTGAGCATCTTTCCCAGTCTTCTTGGTGTTGGCATTTCACAGGTATGGCAGTACTACAACAACTTTCCGAAGGACCCAGTGTACCTCAAGCTCATCGTAAGCAGCTCAATGGTTACTCAATCCGGTCAGATGATCTCTAAAACGACTCCTTTCGTCTTCAGGTAGCATATGTAATGTTCGCATTTGTCTTTCTGGAGCCAGACATCAAGGAGCCTCATTTTATCTCCTCTATAGCATAGTCGAATCTATGCGCTTGGCTTTTTCCGCTCATGGAGTGTACTACTACCTGGTCTTGGAATGGGGAAACCCGGTTGCATTACCCAGTCTTATCTGGTGAGCTATATCTCCGCACACTGACGAAATGAACTGAAAGATTGGCTTGATTACAGGACTTCAGAAGTAAGTAAAGAAAAAATGTTAAATACACATACAGGAGCTGACATACACACAGATTACTTTGCTTCTGTCGCCCTTAGTTGAGATTGCCGTACGTCTGTATTTTACGTATCGCGTCTGGATCAGTAAGTGCTTGTAATTGATAATAAGCCTAACATCAATGCTTATATGAATTCCAGTCAGTCGTCATAACTGGCTCGTAACGCCGATAGTTGTGGGTAATCCGAGACCGATGTGAGGCATACATAGTAACTGATGTTTCCGATGCATAAAGTTTTTACTCGCAATTGCCAATCTTGGTGAGCTTGATCAACACAACGCTTCATAGATGAAACAACTGACATATTCGCAGCTATAGGGATCGGTCAGTGTTCCTCTGCTTCCCCAGTGGGATGAGCAACTAATCGGCTCTCCTCGGACAAGGCAATTGGATCATCGTGTAAATGATTCAGAATCACAACATCAAGTTCATCATATAACTGAGTGTTACATCTTCCAGCTGGCAATCCACTCAAACAACTGGCTATTCAATGCCTCTGCTTCACGTAGGTCTCTAAGCCTCCTCCATATCGAAACTCATATATGAGCATTGTTTCAGGCGTTTGGCACCGCCGCCTTGGCTCTCGCAGTGGGTGCTGATTGGTGCATCTCACTATCACTCATCTATTTCCTGGTTCGGAGCCGTACTGGAATGTCTGAGTAAGTCATAGCCATCGTGGCGGAGAAGCACGTTTACTTATAAGTCACCCTCATGCTAGAACGAACTCCGTCATCAACCACATCGTTTTCTATACAATCAATATGGGGCTTATCACAAGGTAAATCATATTCAATATTCTCTTCCGCATTATGCCTGATGAACACTGCAATTATGATGGTTTAGCCTGACAGACATCGTCATACTTGTCCTTCATTTGTGGATCACCCGAACCCGAAACATCTATGACCTTGCTATATACCAAGTTGTCGGAAATCGTAGGTATCACTAACTACATAGAGAATCCGTAACTCTGACAAATAGCAAAGTGTACGCGAACTCTTTGCTTGCGAGGTCAATAGTTTCTTCTCTTTGTGCACCGCTATACTTACGGACGTCGTACAGCTTAAACTCGAGAATCTGGCTTAGGAAGACAGCCTTGAATACTCCCTTATCCGACTTCTCGACATTTGCCGTAAGTTCAAGGACACAGAATATTAGCTCCACGATTTCTGGATCACAGGTATCTGTTCACTGGCCATTACTCCGACACGATCACAGAATTAACCACCTTCTGAAGCATTTACGCATCGGTGAAACGGTATATTTTCCAAACAAGAACTCGAGTACGACCCAAGTCGAAGACATAGTACCTTGAAGCATCTTTTTGTTTTGAAGAGAGAAATGGTTTTAAAATGTTTAGTATAGTATCCCTCCTCGAGTATTTTATTTTCGGACTATGTCTATGGTGCCAATCATTTAGTCGCCACTACTTGTGTGCAGACGCAAAATTGCTTCAGGGGTCAAAAAAATATACATTCTTACTATATATAGGCATAAGTAAGGTCACGAGGAGTGAAAATTTTGATGCAGTATAGCCCCGCAGGGCCGCTCGGAATAGCTGAGCTATGCAGCATTCAACTTTCTGGGTGGGTAGAGGAAAAAACTCCCTCAATATTGATCGAGTTTAAAGCCTGTTTACTCAAGTCTAATGGCGAGCGATCTGAAAATGCGGCGTCGCCACGCGTATTTACTCCACGTGCACTCACACACTGCACCGCTATGCACATCTCTCAGGCTCTGCACCATGTTGCAACGCTTTGCACATTTTGCTTCACGCAACGCTTTGCACGTCCCATTTCATGCACCGCTTTGCAACCTCACCTGA
>QOVE01013008.1:0-12020 GCA_003521275.1 Tricholoma sp. MG99 | reverse complement strand
CTAGCTTCGGCTCCTGGGAATCATACGAGGAGCCCCAAGGGGACGGAATCATCCAGCTCCCGGAATCATCTGCCACACTTAACCTGCTGTTCCAATTTTGCTACCCACGACGGCATCCGGACCTCGCGAACCTGGCGTTTGACGTTTTGGCGGGTGTGGCGCATGCTACTGAAAGGTATAAGTTATATGCTGCGATGAATGTTTGTAAAATTCGTATGCGGTGAGATTCCTGGTTGTTCTTACTTGGATATTGGTTGAATTGTTCGACGTTAGCGATACACTCCCGTGGCACGCGCGTGATATTTTGGTATATGCGGCGACGTACGGCTATGACGATATCGTCGACATCGCAGCACCCCTTGTCGTGCTCAAAACAGGTCTAAGCGACCTACTCTACCAACTCCCCCCATCTCAACGCATACCCTGGGTATGACTCACACCTTTCATCTGCGTCACATCTCACACATCTTATCTTCCACTAGGTTATCTACCACGAATCCTGGCAAACCATCCTCCATGACGCCATCTCATACTACGAAACATGGGCCGCGTCCTACCGCACATCCATACACGCACTGTCCTACCTGACGTGCACGCTGTGCGGGAAGCCCGTGGACGCCGAGGCGGATGTGAATCGCCTCCTACGCAGGCTGGGCTCGGGGCTGGTGGGGCTGGTGGATCTGGACGCGACGTTTGTGTCGTCGTGCTGCTATGCGCCCCACATGCTTTTTGCGGAGTGGAGGAGGGAGGTGGAGGCGGGTGTGAAGCGTGTGCCGGCGTTTAGTGCTTTGGCCATGTCGGAGTGTGCGCGTTCAGCTGTACCGAGGTGTGTTTTGTGTTCTTTTTTTCTTCTCTTCTGTGGTGTCGGGTATTTTTTTCTAATGGATTTTTGATATTGGTATGGAAGTCTTCCGCGGATACCTACTTTATCAGATACAGAAGTCCCTGAATTCTGTAAGTCCCCTTCCCTTCTCTATACTCCAACTGGCATTCAATACCCGTACTACCCACACCAGTCCACGCCCCCGATGCAGACATAATCTTCGCATCCACCGACGGCGCACTCTTCCATATCTACTCCACGAACCTGCACGTCTGCGCGGGTGGATTCCCCCCACCAGGCTTCGAGACTTCCGGCGAAGTCGTGCACCTCACAGAAACGGGCACGACACTCAGACTCCTGTTCCAGTTTTGCTACCCCATAGACCAACCGGACGTGGAGTCGATGAACTTTGACGACCTCGCGTTGTTGGCAGAGGCCGCCGAGAAGTATCAGGTGTATCCTGCGATGAATATATGTAAGATTTATATGAAGTGCGTTTGTCCTGGCCTTGTATGTAGGGTTGCGTGATTATGTGTTAGTGGCAGGAAGCTTGTGCCGAAACTGGCTTCGCATATTTTGGGGTATGCGGCGAGACACGATTATTCCGATATACTCGATATAGCGGCGCCTCTTGTTGTCGTAAAGGAACGGCTTAGTGAGACTCTGCCGAAGTTGCCCGGTAATATGATTATGCGGTGGGTGAGTTGCTTTCCTCACTTGTGTTATTGCGGTGATGTGTGATTGTCATGTCCTTGTACTAGGTGAGGTATTTTGAGGTGGTCCGCCCGAGTACGGCAAGGGAGAAGAAGCTGAAGGTGCCTGGTGGAATTCCGGCTTTTAGTGCGGTCAAGTGAAGCGGAGGGGAATGGATTCAAGTTGTTGCGGTGGGAGGAGTCTAGTGGGTGTAGAAGGGCCCTGGGAAGCGTAAGCCTGAGGGCAGTGTTCTCCCGAGCTTATTTCTCACTGGCAGAGGAATTAAACCAGGGGTCAATTATCCGATATTGAACTTTCTCCCTGCTTTCCCGATCGCTAGCCCTAGATGATTGGGTTAAGCTGTTCAGAAACCCCTTTCCGTCAGAAACCCAGGGTTTCTCGGGGTTTTTTTGGGAAACCCCTTGTGTTTGCTCAAATTAAGTTCAAGGTGAGGAGAATGATCATACTGATGGGCCGGGTATCGCCTTGTTACGTCGCCTGCTCTCAAATCCGCTCAGCCAAGATTTACTGAAAGTTTTGGGAACACCTTCATCCCGATCATCAATCAATGTTCATCAACGCGTGACACCTTTGGCTAACCTTCGTCATGCTCGTCATTCCCGACAACCATGCTCACTCTTGTCCATTTCCATTCGCTTTTTTTGGTGTACATATATATATAGGGATTCACATGCAGTATAGAAATCCTCCCCCCCTTTAAAATTTTTATGATCTAGGGAGAAAGACTAAACATAGATGTAAAAGCAAATTTAAAAATAGCTGTCAATCGACAATAGATATACATAGAGATGATGTACCAGAAAAAGTGAATGGAAAGGACAGGAATGACTAGAATAGTGTGCTCGTTGTCGGGGGTGTCGAGCGCGATGTTAGCCGAAGGTGTCGCGTGCGTTGATGACCCGTGGCCCGTGGGAGATGGTGATCGGTCGCTCGTGCCAGCAGCGCCCATCCCCAAATTTCAGTGAACGTTCAAGTTGCGCAACACTGTGCTTTCACTAGGGTTTCTGTATAGGCTAAGGGATTTCTGGGAGAAAGCGGAGTTTCTCAATAGTTTTTCCTGGCGTACACCGTATGACTATGATTATCTATACCTCAAGTCTAGATCTCTGGGTCCATCCACCTAAAATCAAAGGTCACACGCTCACTACCTTTCGGGGGTGCACTCGTGGCGTTACGGAAGGAGTAGGTGCATAGTAAGCTACAGTATAAAGTTTGAACCCTTGCTTACCCTAGGCTTGCTCTGTCAGCTGAAGCTGAGATTAGGATAAGGCACCGTGGCGGATCTTGAGCTATCTTGGGCTGGGAGTGGTGAGCCTGATGGCGGCTCCGAGAGAACGGGCCTAGCTGCCGAGGCTGGGCTATGTATGTAAGTGATATTCGTTTCTTACGACTCGGATGTTTAAAGACCTCCCGTAACGGTTAGTATGGAAGAGGCGCTCGAGAGCGTGCCCGGGCCAGTGGTACTATTATTCAGTCAGCCTGAGTGAGAGACTGGATGTAATAGTAATAGATTGGTGCTCTCGTAGTAGGCGGACCTCATCAGAAATAGAGGCCTGGACTCTCGAGCTCGACTATCACATACTACTATCGCCAAACTATCGCCGGCGGGTGAGAGCGCTGATAATCGGAAGAAAAATCGGAGGCGGTTCATGCTACGCCTCCATAATAGGCCTACATAGGTAAAATTCGACCAATGCGTGCATATGGCTGGATATAGTATTAGTATGGCTCCACTCCCGCCGGCGCACACCCCTAGTTACAGTCTCAAACCCCCGGCCTCAAACTCATCCGCCTCCCGCCCCTTCCCGCCGCGCTCGTGATTCGTTGTCGAGTCTCGACCGCACTCGACATTCGACATTCGACATACGCAAACGCCGCTCCACAAACGCCGCAGAGCCATCATGATGATCACACGACGCTTTTAAAACGTGCCGCTTGCTCGACGGAGATATTGGAACGATCGTCCATATATAGATGATGATCCGCCGTGTATAAATCTGTCGTAGGCAATAGCTACCGTAATTAGAGAGGCATGTCTACCCCGCTCTCACTGTCATGACCATACCCGGTAATATAAAGGAGCAAGCCTGCGTTTGGGTTGGATGGTGTAGCTACTTAGGAGGCGGCGAGACAGAGTGTGTGGGCCCCTATGCCAGTGAGTCTGGTGTAGTATGTACGTAGAAGCGATCGTGGGCTTCAAGTTCAGGGTCGAGGTCATCGCGGTATGGTCTTGGACGACAAACTTTTTTCTCTTATCTCTCCCCTGACTCATAATATTAACAGAAGCGAGACACGCACCAGACGGTGATCGATCGTAGCATGTACATAGACACTATAAACTTGAACTTGAAATTCATCACGATCAAAATGGAAATGGAAATGGTGAGTAAGGAATTTCCGCTCGAGAGTTAGCTATATGGGGAGAGTATGATAGGACGGTGATCGGCGTCTAATCTAACTCCTTTGTACATGAGATAGTGGTGTGAATTCGTCGTTTAAGCGACGATTTTGCTCGAGGTGGAGCGTTATAGAAGGAACTATTACTCAACAGGGACAGCAAGTAGCCGCATCCACGCGCGATGCCAACAGTGTGAGAGCCAACCGCTCCAAACGAAATAGACGTAAAACGCGAGGCAAGGCCACAAGACCGGTGGCTGTACACTCACCTGACTCGGCAATTCGCGATCGAAGTTTTCCAAATTAAAACGCCCGTTTCGCCGGCAATAAATTCGGCATCTGCACAGCCACGCCTCGCGCCTGAAACATCGTTTTGTCTCTCTCTTCCACCAACCAAACCAGAACTAAGCCATACGAAATGGTCGCACAGGTAGATACTGAGCGACATACAGCGACAGAGAAGGATGGGGGGTTGCTCTCGCTGCAGAAGTTTTCAGCGATGCACCTGGAGCATATACTTTCGCACCCCCCAGACGACGTGTTGTTCCCGTTCTTACATGGCTTGGAGGGCGATAATGCTGCGCAAAATGCTTTTTTTGCTGGGTCGGGGGTGCGTGTGCCCAAACATAGGGGATTGGTGTGGGTTGTATGTGAGGAGGATTTGAAGAGGGAGCCGGGCAGGTTTGGCCGTAGTTTGGGGGTGCTTTGTCGGAGGGGTGGGGTGGACAGCAGTGGGGTTGATGCGGGTGTGGGTGATGTGGGTGATGAGAAAGGGGGCGAGAAGGGGGAGAGTCCCAGTGAGAGTGAGGATACGAGTGAGAGCGCGAGTAGTGATTGCTTTGACGACGACGACGATGACGACGAGCATGAAGACGATCCGATGCATGTGTACCCTGAACCAAGGGTTATCCCCATGGACATCGACATCAACGTCGAAGTAGACGTGGACGTCGTCCTCGACGAAGCCAATGACTCCAAGCTCGTCAAAGACCCCCACGAACAACAACACCACATGCACCCAGTGATCCAACGTCCCCCGCCCATTCTTACAACCAATCTCGAGATGTACGTCCTGCCAAATAATAATAAATCGACAGCTCTTTTTTTACTGATATGTTATCGCTTTCCACTTTAACAGCGCGAGCGCTAGTACCTCGGAACTGAGCCTTTCAGCGTGTGCATTCGACTTTCCACTCATTTCCAGGCAAGTCACTAATGCCCCCTATACAATTATCAAATTGACATGTATAATTCCTTCTTATCCTCCGATCATTTATTCAAATTTCGATACTCTACCCCGCATCACGTAAACGTCGCGTAGTAACACCGAGACGCCTCCGCTAACTCCCCCGTCGTCGTTTCCTCCTTCCCCACCGCCGCCACCGCCGCCTTCTCAGACTACAACAGCTACAACGACACCGCCGCCCCCGGTAACACCTGACGCGGAACTAGCACTCCTCACGTCGACCTTCCGCCCATGTGAGTTATTACGTCGTCGCCGACCACAGCTACGACGGCCGCGTGATGAGGGCTCGAGTGAGGGCTCGAGTGAGGGCTCGGGTGAAAGAGAGGGAGATGATGAGGGGGGTGAGGATGAGGGGGGATGGGAGTTCGTACCTGCGCGTGTCCCGGATGGGATTTCGTTGAGGAATTTCGGGATTCAAGTCGTAGGTCCCTTTTTGTTTTTGTTTTGCTTTCTGCCTTGCTTTGTGTTTCTGCGTTTTTGCGTGCTGCCTTGCTCGTGCCCACCGCAACAAAGACTCGTTACTTGCGTTCGTTCGAGTTCCTTCGGTTGCTCCTGTGCCTCCTATTTCTTGTTTAGGGTTCGGTTCCGCGGTCTTTACGCCTTTTGGGTGTTTTCGGGCTGCTCGTTTCCTGGTTTCTTGAATTCGTACGATGCTGCATTCTTTCATATAATGCTGTGTTACTGTGTTGCTGCCTTGCTCGTTCCCTGTTTTCCTGCTTTGCCCGTTCCCTGCCCTCACTGCCTTGCTTTTCCCCTCGATTGCTTCTCGTTCACTCCAATAAAGCAAAAAGAGCTTTCGCTTCTGCGCCTGTTCTCGCTTTACTTTACTTTTTTGTTTGTTTCGTTTCGTGTTTTGCACCTTTGGTGCGTATGCGGGCTTGCGTCTCCCCCTTTCCTGCATTTTCTGCCTTTCCTGGTTCATATGATCCTGCAATCTCTGCATTGCTTGTCTCCTACTTTCTTGTTTCCTGCTTTCCTACTTTCCATCCATCCCTCACCCTCTTCCCACATCTCCTGGTTTCTCCTCTCACACAATTACTAACTCCCTCTCCCCACACAGCCTATATACGCCACACTCTCCGACATAGTCGTCTACTCCCCCTACGGCGCCTCCCCCAACGCCCTCCAGCTCGCCCAGCGCCTACGTGAGGCCGTGCGGCGGAAGCACGCCGAGAGGAGGGGCAAGGGCGGGTGGAGCAAGGCTCGCGGTGCGGGTGTGAGAGGGAGCGCAGGGAATGGAGAGGGAGAGGGCGAGCCGGATAATTTGCTGGAGTATAATGTGCATGTCCTAGATGCGGATGTGGAGGAGATGAGGAGGGGAGTGCCGCACCTTGTTATGAGGGTGTGTGAGGGTGGGGTGCCGGGTGGTGGTGCTGGTGTGGGGGCTGGTGTTGTTGCGGGGACGGGGGTGGGGGCGCATACGGATGGGCCCGACGGGCATTTGGTTGATATGGATGTTGATGTGGAGGGCAAGCCACAAACGCAGACGCAAATCCAGTCGCAAAAACTGTGCATATGCGAGCCTAACACAGTGGACTTTGCACAGCGCGAGAAGGAGGAAATGCGTGATCTGACCAAGGCGTCTGAGATCGTGTCTTTGTTCCCGAGTTGGGCTATGGCGTCGTCGCCTGTGCAGGGTTCGAGTTTAACTTCGAGTTCGGCGCTGGGAGGAGGCCACACAGCGGGAGCCGGAGGTCCACCCGCACCAGCACCAGGAGCACACGACTGGTCGACGACGCGGACACACTTTGATCCGCACGTGGGGCAGGTATTTCTGGGCAACGCGGATGATGTCCCGCTTGTGTCGCGGAATGGGTCGCCTGCGAGTACGAGTGTCGGTGTGATGGGGACTGGTGCGAGTTGGATAGTCGTAGGGGGGGTGCGGATTATGAGGCCGTGTGGTGTGGGTGTGGGTGTGGATGGGGGAAGTGCAGAGGCAGAGGCAAGGGACAGCCAAAGTAGCATAGATGAACACGATGAACACGAATCTCAAGAAGACGAAGATAAATCCCAAGAAGACGACTACGACGAAGACGAGGAAGAAGAGTACCTCCCGCCCGACGACCCCTTCAACTACCGCCCCACGAACGACCCCGCACGCGGGCTCGGGTACGACATCTGCGTCGAGTGCCACGATCTCGCACCGTTCCCGAGCGCTACACACCTGAGCAAGGCCGAGGAGCACCTTGGCGTGTTGGACGTTTGGTGGGCTGAGCGTTGTCTGGCGAAACGGAACGAAACTCAAAACCCATCTCTCAACCAAAACCCTTCCCAACAGTTGCAACGCAAACCAAAACGCAAACCGAAACGAAGCCAAAACGAAAAACCTCAACAGACACTCGGATGCGGTCCCCTCAACCTACCCCCGCGCCCTCCGCCAAACGCAAACGCAGTGATCCACCTCCCCTTCCCCAGCTCGCCCATCAACACGCAGATGACGATGGCATCGCTGATGCCCGTTATTAGGTTCTTGGAGAAGTGGCTCAGGCCGGTGGAGCGGCCGGCTGTTGCTTCGAGTCTCGCGAATCCTCCGGCTACGCAAGCGAATGGAACTGGGACGAATAACTCGAGTGCAATACCGTCAGTGCCGTCGAACGCGCCCCCGAGGAGGTGGTCGTCGATGATGCCAAATTTTCCGCCATTTGTGCAGGCGGGCGGGACGGGGTTGCATGTCGTCAATCATAATAAACCTAACACCAACGACGCCAACAACAGCGACAAGAATACCAATACCACCAACAGCGACACGACCACCTCTACCCCCACCCCCGCACGCACACGCTCCCTCACCACTCCCTCCTCCACCTACACCCCCCCGCAACCCGCCATTACCACCGCCGCCGCGCGTACGCGGCCACTCAAAATCCTCATCTACTCGTCCGACGGGTACACCGAGTCCAGCGTCCCCGCACTCTGCCTCCTCATGGCCTTACGCAGCCTCTCCCTCCCCGAGGCGTACCTCGAGCTGCAAGTGGTGAAGCGCAGGAGCTTTTTCGTGTATCAGGCGGATTTGGGGCTGTTGAGGCGGGTCGAGGGGCGGGTGCGGGAGGAGAGAGAGAGGGAGAGAGAGAGAGACAGGGAGAGGGAAAGGGAGAGGGATATTAATATAAATGGGAATGGGAAGAGGGTGCTTGGGCAGGGGCAGCAGGGCGCGGGGCGGGGACATCCGCATCCGTATGGGCCGCCGCCTGCGTATGGGAGGAGGTCGGCCAAGTCGGTGTCGTTTGCGCAGGCGCCAGTGCCGGTGCTGCCGGCGGGGGTGGTGGTGCAGCAGCCTTTGATGGCACGGTCTCCGCCTATGGTTGTTCCTTCGGCGTCGTCATCGTGGCAGGGGCAAGTGTATAATGGGAATGCTGGTGTAGGTGAAGGCGCGGGCGCAGAGGGCGGGGGGATGATGGTGAAGGGGCGGCCGAGGGCGAATACGAGTCCTTGGTTGCCGAGCACGTTTGGGGGGGACCACCAGTCGTGGTTCAATGATCCACGGTTTGATGGGAGTTTCCCGAGTAGGGTGTTACCCTTCTTGTATCTGGGCAATCTGTGCGTTTTTGGCGTCCTTTTTTGTTTTGGTGGTGGTGATCTGATGGGGCTTTTGGCTCGTTTTTAGAAACCATGCGTCGAATGCGTATATGCTGCATGCGCTAGGGATCACGCATGTAGTCTCAGTGGGCGAGTGTGCGCTCGTGCCGCCACCGCACCATATGAACGGGCACGGACACGTGCCCGCGTCGGCGTCGGCGTCAAGCTTCCCCGCGCTACCGCCAAATGGGAGGTTCATCGGTGGGAAGGGTCATGGGTCGCTGTGGTACGAGGAACGGGAGGGGCGAATTAAGGTGCTAGATATCAAGGGGGTGTGCGACGATGGGATTGATACGCTAGAGCCACAGCTAGAGCCCATTTGTGAGTGGATTGATAGGGCGAGGTTGGAGGGGGGGCAGGTCCTTGTGCATTGTAGAGTGGGAGTGTCGAGGAGTGCAACTGTCACTGTGCGTTTTTTCTTTTATTTTCTCTTTTATTTTTGGGGGGTTAGGGTGTGGGGCATGATGGCTGATTGTGTGGTGATTAGATTGCGTATGTGATGAAACATCTTGGGCTGCCGCTTGTCGATGCGTATCTGATTGTGCGCTCGCGGAGGCTGTCGGTGTTGATCCAGCCGAACATGCGGTTGTTGTATAATTTGTGCGGGTGGGAGATCAAGTTAGCAAAGGAGCGCGCTGGGGAGGACGAGGCGGGGTTGAGAAAGGAGTTGGCAAGGACGTTGAGCTGGCCTTACCTTGCGAAAGAAGTTCACGCCCTTAATGAGAAATATCTCCATTGAGTCTGGTTTTTGTCTTTGTGTCTGTTTTCTGTTCTCTCTCTCTTTTTCTTTTTCTTTCCCTTTTGTGGTTCAATGTGTCATATATCCATCAACGTCCATGCATTGCCTCTGCACCACATTGTATATCTGTGTATCACTCATAGCTGGTTTTTCTCCCGTTGTTCAAGTTGTTCACTTTCCCCACTCACTGTTCCTTGTTGTTGTGCGGCTGCTCTTCGTTCTTGCACACATTGTGACTCGCCTTTTCTTGTAACACCTCCACTGTAATATAATACGCACAAGAGAAATGATCTGTACATTATGCCAGATTATGCCTGACGTCCATCGATGCACAGCCACCGGAGATATGATAAGTTGCCGGCGATTGGGTGACGTTCACATTGATCATTGAACTTTGGAACCACCACCATGACCTATTACAATTCAAAAACCCTACAGGTACTTCTTAGTCCCACTTCTTTGCGCAATCAACGTTTTTCAACCCGCAGGAAATACCGAACATCATCTCTCCCAAAGACCGCGACAGGTTGATGCTCGCCAACATTCTCGATATGGAGCCGAGGGTGCTGCTGTACGAGGAGATGATCAATCGTTATTCCGATTTTCATCCATTCCTTCTCGTACGGCTGGCTGATATGTTTGTTCTGCTTAACTCGGGTACACTTGCTAGCGATCTATATCGCAAGGTGAGTGGCACTGTCTTCGTCTATTTCAACTCAACAAGCCATCATACAAACCAGGCCCATGATATCTTGTCCAGTAAAGGGATTGTTGACAGTGACTTGGACGCTCTTGTTCGTCAGTATGCCCCTCAAGTTGACCATGAAGTTAAGGCAACTTTGGCCGTGGCGCGAGAAAGTCATACCTCAGGTTTCTCTTCCTTCAAGTATGACGCTCACTAAATCTTGTCACCTGCCAGGCTCATACTATCAGAAATGGAAGCCGACGAGGCAGCACATCTTCCCCACTAACCTGCCGCAACCTCCGCCGGGGTCCCAAGAAGTCAGAGATCAATGGCAGAAACTGATCCCGGATGGGTCAACTTTCTTCCAGGCTTATCTGAAGAAACTCGCCATCGAGACTAACCACATCGAGAGTACTTTTCTTCTTAGAGAAGAGGTGCGCCTTCTTTAAATATAGCTTTGTCCGCCTTGCCTCATCACGGTCTTTATTTTCCAGTCAACCCAAGACCTGGTCCGCCGTGGTGTTTCTGAGGGAGTAGTAGACTATCTCCCAGAAAGCTTCCTACAGGACACTGACAGAATCAAGAGGATCTTGAATGATACCCTTGCGGTTTGTTTTTTCTTCTTTCAACCAAATTAAAGCCATGAAATAATTCTGACTGGTGAATCATTTGTCAGGCATACGAACTTCTATATCCGCTTTATGGAAATGTGGAGGGCCTCGACAGGGACGCGATCTGCCACATTCATTCACGCCTCATGAGGACTTGTCGATTCAACGACCTGCTGCACTACATCTCTGCAGGAAAGACGCGAACGGAAACGCGGAAGACTGTTATTGTGGCGGGAACTTACAAGATAGAATGTTGTCCCTTCCCTGAGGTCGATGGAGAGCTCGAGTACATCTGCAAGATGGCTAAAGTGAGACTTTTGTGATGTATGTGGATTATTCATTCATTGAACCTGGATCACTCGGTGTTTCGCTTTTTGTAGCAGTGGATCAAGTCTTGGCAGAATCCTTTTGCCACAGCAAGCTGGATTCATCTGGTACTTGTCAGGTGTCATCCGTTTGAGGTATGTAATAAGCCGTATCTTTCTGCTTATAAGCTATTGCTGCCTTAACTTGGGTGTTCAGGATGGGAATGGGCGCTTGGTGCGACTGCTTGCGTCCATCCCTCTTATGAGACACGGCTATCCCCCAATATCTATCTCGTTGTCTCAGCGTGCGGAGTATTATGCCGCGATCAACAAAGTACGTATGTAGGGTCGAATAACTTCCTTTTTTTGACTCAAGAAACCACCCATCTTCCAGGCATATGAAGGTGACCATGGTGCTTTGATGCAGTGTATGTTGCAGAGCATGAAGGAGACCATAAAATCGGTCAGATGAATGTGGTGTCGATACCGCCTGCGGTCCAGAACAATTAGCGGTGGTGAACGAGTAAAGGCTTCTGCATGACTATCATCGCTGGCTGTACTCATTCACATCTCCGCCTACACAAAACCACGTTGATGTGTAATGGACACATAATATCCAACAAATTCTTTTGCCAGGTCTTACCAGCGGAAATACTGGGTTTCTCCTGTTTCATGAAAGATTCCACTGCTCCGGCCTGCTTTCAGACCTTTTTTGTACTTTTAAAAGTCCTATAAGCCCTCGAAAAACATCCTGGAGCTTTCCTGATGAACAAGAGAAACAAATCCGAGTCAGGTAGTTTATATAAAAAATAAAAAACTTTTAAATGATGCAGATTGCATCATGATTCATTTGGGCTGTGTTCCAGCAGATGGTGGTGATGGCAGATTGGGTATGGGAGCAGTGGCGGCAGATGTCTACACAGT
>QOVE01012820.1:1066-12423 GCA_003521275.1 Tricholoma sp. MG99 | reverse complement strand
ATCAACTTATAAAGTTAGTGCGACGGAGATTAATATTATCCAGGTGAACAGCTTCGACATCTACCGGACGCGTTCTGAACTCGTGTTCATTCATCATGACTGTCACTGTTCGACATTTCATTATTTCCCTGCTAGTCTCTGGTCACTGAGAAGGGTCGAATCATTATTACAAGCTCACTGTTTCGAAATTGCCAGTAGAATACTGGCGCTAGTGATGCACACTGAAACCCCGAGTAAGGCATCGATTCCTGTTTGTTTCCAAGGCGCGTTTAGAAGCTAGACTGAGATATCCGATTGTGTGCAGAAATTGACAAATTCTTCTGTGTGATCATGACGACCTGCTAGTGAATATTCGAATTCCGAATTCGTGAGTACCGGCACCCAGCCTGCAAGCTTGTACATCAGTCTGCTTAGCATGAAATAACAGTTATCATCAACAACAATCCCTGCCTGAACATCAAGCTGTCGCAGTGGCACCGTTACTAGAGACCGTTTTAGGTGAGAGCAGGACCACAGGAAATTTCCGGACTTACAGCTAAACGTTGGTGGCATAAAAACAATGCTGTGCTATGCTGCTCTGTCGCACAAATGAAAGAGAGAGGATTCTTGCTTGCCAGGGACTCGGCTAGGGGCCGTTACCTCAGTGGCGGCATTACAGAGCTCGTCTACGTATCATTGCACACGACCTTGAAATGTATCATACTAAGTATACTGTGACTTAGCTTCAATTGGCGCTGTGACAGAGATTAATGTCCTTGTTGGGAAAAAAAGACGGTCAGCGTTTCGTGCATATATATATGGTGCCTAGAACCTACGGTACACTGCAATAAAGTTTTATGATCACCCTTTCAGGCAAAGTTGTTCAGATTGAGATAAAAATGCAGCTTGAAGTTAGGGATAAAACTAGCCCCTAGCCTGAGGTGACTTTGAGCGTCTGTCGTACACGCAAATTCTTCAAATCAAGTGGCATATTAAGATCCTGAATCTTGTCACGGCGCCACTGCTGAATTACAGTGTAGTATGCCACGTATGCTCTTCTAAAAAAATTATACACATTGCGGGGTTAAATTTTTGATCCCTGGAGGGCTTTTCGACAAAAATTATGCTGCCGCTCACCGCCGGACCTCTCGGGTAGTTTCAGATGTCTGAAAAAGGGTACGGGATCATCAAGATTCAGAACCCGCATGATGCTATGTAATTTTTCACGAGGTGCCTATTGTTTTGGAATCAGCTGTCATGGAGAAAGCCTTGAAGAATGCAGAGAGATTTTCTCTGCCATAAAAAAGTTGTCCTCACTTTGACTCTTCGTTTTCATGAAAAGCCGGACTGTTGTACATTCTAGTTACAAGAAAATTTCAACTGCCATGTGCCACTGTGAGTCCAATCAGAGTTGCACATAATCGGTACCTTACTATGTTTGGGAAAGAAGAAAATTTGGGAGCTCTGAAGTGCGAGAGCGTCTTGATCGTGGCAATGGTCGACGTGCGTAGACAAGCAACCTTCTGAGTCCGATCCGGTAAGTAAACTATCAAAATTTTTGAAGACTCTGGCCCCGGCCGGCCCCGATCGCGATGATAGCGTGACGCATCAAATTTCAAATGTCAGTTGGCAGTGCTATGTTACTTACTTACATAAGGTACAACTAAATTGGGATTCAGTCGGCGCAACGCCGCCGCCGCAACCATGACAGCCGTGCGATGCAGCATGGCAAAGACCGACTCTGAGGCTGGAGTCTCTGATATCATCGACGTCATCTTCTGGCACATTCCAGTCGTCATATATTCATAATCGATCTGTAGGCGGATGTGTACGCTCATAGGTGTTTCGATTCTCGAATGTTCTGCCAAATCGATTGTTTACAAATTGTCTATATTAGCTTGATATTAGCTGGCACGCTAACAACCTGATGCATGCTGGTTCCATCCACGACCTGTCAGCATCGAGTCAATTTTTTTTTGTCACCTCGTGTTTGCTTTGAGCAATGCGCCATCCTCGTAACCAAATCTTGTGTGCGAACCTCGGACCATGTGGTTTAGTCTAAAAGTGCACTGCCGCCCAGGCTGAAGATCCTATAAAAGCAGAAACATTTGTCAAGTCCGAGTTGCCACTCTGTTTTTTACCTTGCCACTGATCATGACTATACCACCCCCCGACCTCCCACATTGGCCTGATGATCTCTTCGACCACATTTTCGAATTTTCAGGAGAGCGAGAGCTTTGCACGCTTTCGAGAGTGAATAAAACTCTCTCTGGAATAGCCATGCGTGCGCTGTACCGCTCAATCACACTCGACCAGCGCCCTGCTCATGATTCCCGATATAGTATGCGCTCACTACCTCCTACCCAAAAATGCCTGGAAACTCTCAAGTCAAACGACTACTTGGCTAGTCTTGTTCGCACTATGAACATTCAGTGGCAACGTCAGACAACGGCCGAGGCACCATCTATGTCCACCAACGAATTTGGAGGTCTCCTCAAAGTTTGTCTCATGCGCCTTGTCAATCTTGAAGACCTTGTCCTCAATTTGAACATCTTTGAGACATTTCCAGCCCTGAACGACACATTTCCATTCCAGCTTGTTAGGTTTTCAACCACGTTGCCATGGAACGAAGATCTCATCTCATTCTTGGGCAGTCAGTCCTCAAGTTTGCAGGAGCTCGGGCTACACGGTGATGGCGATGGTAGTGACATTCCTCTGCAAAACAGGGTCTTGCCGTCTATTAGAGTCCTTCATTGGGGTGGTAATGAAAAGGTCGAGGTATTGGACACGATACTCAAGAAGACGTGGCACGATCTTGAGTCATTACATGTGATATTCACTGATATCAAAACCACCGAAGAGGTCGTCGGTTTGCTTCGGCAATATCCAACTATACCTCTAAAGCTATGCTTCGCCTTCCTTGTTCGGGGAGCTCTTCATTACGTGTCCGGACTTCGAGCCGAGAAGCTTTTGCTTGGTGGACCTTGTGTCATAAATTCTCCAGATGATTTGATAGTACGCAATTCATTTCGGTTTTGGCTAATGCTACTCACTTGAGCTCTTATAGGAATTGAGATTGTCGAACTTCGACAGATTGGAAACCCTTACATTCGTGTTGACTGAGCATACTCGAGACAATTTTACGGCCGTTATAAAGTCTACCGCTTGTACGATGTGGTTTGACCAGTGCCCGACGTTGAAGGTGGTTGATTTTCGCGACCAGGATCATTATGAGACGATGGAGAGACCTGTCTAGCGGCCTAAAAAATTTGTCACTAGATAGTAAATGATCACACGAAGTTTACTTACTGTATTCTTGACATTATTCGTATTAGTTATATCCCATATTTACACATGCATTTACCATAATAAGCCACGTACAGACTACTTATTAAAAAAAGTTGGACTTTGTATCAAATTTTGACCGTGAGATTTGGTTAGCACAAGCCTGCACAAATATGGTCAACCTCGCATACACAAGGCACCCGCTAAGCGGCTATCTAGCTAACCGATCCAAGTGGACTACATCTCCAAATCTACGAATCATTGGTGAAGCCGAGCTAAAGGGTTATTTTAGCAACAGTATATGTCTTCTTCCAGGAAGCGGAAACAGCGCCCAGACTTCAACACAAGCCGCAGCCGGTCCAATCGTCTAATTTACGATGACGAAGAATATGACCAAGACCACAAAGTAGACGCATCGCTTTCCGTTCAGGCTTATGAAGCCGATGTCATTCGTGGACCTCGGGCTGCGCACGCAGCAGCATCTTTGGAAATCTTTGACTATGAGGCTGGGAGAACCGTGCCTATTAGGAAGATTGGGAATGCACTAATACAATGGGGTGAAGACCAGCATGGGAAACCACCGGCATTTCCGGGAGACGAAGATGAATTTATCAGCAGCTCAAAGCAGGCTGTCAAATTCCAAAATGATGATAAGAATACAGTGTGGGTCGATAGGTGCGTTGTTTCCTGCGCGACTACCCCGAGGCGATCATATGTCGTTGAATTTCATGGTTATTTGTTACGGGACATTCGAGTGAAGTTACACGCTACAGTATGCACATGATTGAAAGCTCAGAAGTCAACACCTTTCTCTTCGTCTTCTCTAGCTTCTAACGTCCTAATGTTTTTTTATGTTATTTTTAGATACGATGGTCGGCTCTTACTAGATGCATTGCCTCTTCAATCGCGTTCAGCCAATCTCACCATGCCGTCTGTCCCCGATTCCCCAGGGGGCTGGTCAGATTTACCCTCTGACTCCGAGGACACTTTTTTTTTGTCCCCCGAGGAGACTGAGGATTTTCATAGAGAAAAGAAGAGGAGACTCTTAAATCAGAATAGAGATGAGAGATTACGGGCGCGACGTAGAGAGGACGGCGAATTTAGCGAACCGGAAGAGAGTGAAGAAATCTGGGGTGGGAGTGACGAGGAGGTATGTTCTTCGTCTCCCCTTGATCATGCCATTATTTAGTCATCCCTTCAGCCTGATGATTCTCAGAGAGAACTTATGCGCCGCACGGCGCAGCACATTCTTTCCTCCCCCAACCCCGCTCAGCTTGAAATGCGCATTCTCACGAATCACGGGGGTGATAAGAAGTTCGCTTTCCTGAAAGGGCGATGGAGTCGTGCGTGGATGATAATACGAGGGAAAGCAAAAAGGGAGAAAGAGGAACACGAGAAAGAGAAAGAAGGTAAGAAAGGAGGTGGACTAGGGATACTGGCCGGATATGGGGATAGTGAGGACGAGAGTGAAGATAATGATGCACACAACGCGGGGGATACGAAATATAACCAAGAGAGGGAGAATGTTGACAAAGATGAAATGAACGAGAAACCTCTGGACGACAATGCGGCTAAAGAGGCACGTCGAGCAAGAGCGAAGGCATGGGCTGAGAAACGACGTCTTTCGTAGGGCTACAGTGTACTTGGATAGCGATTGTCAGCGAAGAAGAAAGATGAATAGGAATGTAGTCCGAGATTGAAGATGAAGGCTGAGGCGCTGATGGTCAAACTACCATACCAGTGCCACTGTGGGCATGTCCACCGTGACGCTGCGTATTCGCTTTTACACCCTGATCTGTCCGAACATGTCGAACATGCTTCTGAGTACTCTTGTCCTTGACTCGACCTGGATTAGTTTTTTGGGTTCCAGCTTTACCCGCTCCTTGAGTAAGAAATGCAGGCTGAGGCTCTACGTTTTGGATGTCGTCCTTAACGTCTTTGACTTGATTCGTCTTGTCCTCATTCATCTCCCCAGTGTCGACCGAGTTCTCAGAAATGGACGGTAATTCCTGCTCAGGAAAGAGATCCTTGATACCACTTTTGTCCGTACGCCAGAACCCAAGGACCTGAGCTGACTTTGCAAACACAGTAGAGAGCGTACCGGTTGTTAACAAGAAGAGCCGGATGGCCGGTACAACAGGCGGGACTAGGAGGTTGAATATTTCCTGGTAGCTGATGTTTCAGACGTGTTGAGAACAGAAGAGGGGGAAAGTGCATACGTCAGGATGGAAAAAATCTTCTTGGTAACATATATAGTAAAGGCCGCCTCTTTTTGAAAGCCTCAGACGGGTCAAAAGACTACATACCAATCCCATGAGTGGGCACGCCAGAAGATTGAAATTAAACATGCAATACCGTGCTGGAACAGGTTTGAAGGGTGACAGACGGATATGGAAGTTGTGCTGCGTGTCTAGAACAAGGGTGTCTTGATTTTCGTCGTGGACTATTTGTCGGTTAATATAGAGGCAGTCAAGGCCATTCTTATCCGCTACGTACTGACGCTCTCGACTTGTACTGGTTCAACATTTGACGATAAAATGCGATACCATCTGATAAGCCAGGTAGGGTTTGGATAAAGTTGGCTCCCGTTGATTCCGGAATATTTTTGTAACGCACTGATACACTCCCAATACATCCTCCCTCGACAGGGTACCTCGCTTGATGAAGCAGAATGGGTTACGGAAACCAGCATCCTCAGTAAAATACTTTCTGATTGCCTCCCGTTGGATATCCGGTGTGGGAGAAGAGATGATAGAGGAGATAACGGAAGCTATCTCGTGTGCGGGATTCTGCATGATGGTGGTATGTGAGACGTTCCACCCGCATGTTTCTAGCCAAGTTTCAAGTTCGAAAAGCTGAGACCCTTTGAGTGGCGCGGCGCGGCGGCGAGGCAATCACGCTACAGTAACGTCATGTGCTCTGTGACCACTCGCAATTTTTGTAACAATTTGAAGTTCGATCCTCACTCGCACCGTGCCTACGGCCCTACACTACGTTGATCGAGTAGGATCGAGTAGAATCGCCTGTAATGTCTCGTAAAAGTGGCAGGACTGAAGTACAGTAACATAATTATCTTATTGTTCTTTTTTGCTCTTACTTACTATGCTTTCTCTCCACAGAATGATATTCCTCAGCCTGACTTGGAGGCTGAGGGACTTTCAGATCTGATCGAGATGGCAGCACTATGGGATTTAGCTCACTCACCCCCTGACAAACTCAATGAAAACCTTTCTCTCTTCATCAATCTCATTGAATCGAGTAGAATTCCCCGAGATGGAATACCTATACCCAGTTTATCACAAGTACGACCCATGCCTGCCCTATTCGGGATCGCTCGATGGGCAAGCCTGAATCCAGACCTCGTAACCGCGAAGCTCAAAGAACACTGGCCGCATATATGGGGGTGGTCTAGTTGTCTTCTCAACGTCAAATTCAAAGATCTAAAGGTGTTAGCTCACCAAGCCTGCTGCTGTGTCGTTGTTTCACTGGGAGTTGACCAAGAGATGCGTGACATTATAGCGTCAACCCCAGGAACGATTACCGCACTCGTCAAGCTATGGGTGGCTGAAGTAGATTCGAACAATATTGGCCATCCTGCTACCCCTATGTCGATACCAGCATCGCGTGCAGTGCACATGTTCCTGGATCCAACACAGCTCAAATCGTACGACAAGGTGATGGCTACGCTTGATGAAGTCAAGGAAAATGTTGCGGACATTGCTTTAGGTTTCGTTCATCGACGGATCGGGAATCTCTCTAAATTTGACATCTCTACACTCTGCGCTGATCTCGCGATTTTGTATGCCAACAGGGACGTTCCGTATCTCCGTCATGATATCTTTTGTGACCAAGGGATGCAGACTATAAAGAATACCATGGTCCGCCTCCTTTGCTGCCAAGGTTCCGAGTGCGAGGGCGCCGCAGCTTGCCTCACCTACTGCGTCAAGTACTATGCACACGGTCTCATAACCAACCATGGACGATACTGGGCTTATCGAACGTACGATGCGCCAATTATTCGGGCTATAATCCAAGCAAGTATTTGGTCGCAAAGTGAAGATCGCGAGCTCGGCGAAGCGCTGGACAAACTTACACCTTATCTGGTCTTTCGTACGGTACTGCGTCGCGCAGAGAGGGCACTCGATCTTATTCAGGAGCTTGACCTCAAGAAGGTCATGAAGAAGGGTGGACGAGTTTACAAGGCTTTCAGGCGATATGAGTCACTCGCTGGTGAACGGCTAGAGATAGCTGAAGGTCGCTCTCGCGGCACAAGGATCTGTGATAACCAACCGGTAAGTGGTTTCATGGTTGGCATATGTCTGCGTTCAATTACTCACCTATGTAGTGTTCAAAAATTGGGCAAGGAAAAGAGTTTATGCGCTGCAGTGCCTGCCTAAAAGCCCACTATTGCAGCAAAGAGTGTCAAAGGCAAGCATGGAAAGTTGGAAATCATCGCGACCTCTGTAAGCTTGTGAAGCCATGCCCAGATGCGAACGACGGTAAGGCTCTTTTGACTTTGAGTATGGCCTGAAGAGATGACGGTATTCATGGTAAAATCAGAGGGTCCAGAATGCAGGATCTTAACGGAGGACTATAAATTTCTCCGTAAAGTTGTTCTATCCGATCTGAAAACTCACTACCTCCACATCACGGAACTCAAATACAAGCTCCTTCAATCCAGCCCCTCCCTTCGTGCTAAAGCCCATCTCATTGCTGTCATTTTTGACTACACCAAGCCCACACTGCAGGTGGGGCTCGAGACGGACGTCGTAGGGACCTCTCTAGCCACATGGGGTGATGTGGATGGGCATAAGGCGTTATTGACAATGGTCGATCGACTGGAGAGTGGTGCAGCTGGCCAAATCTTGCGTGCTGTATTGCCATATGGGAAGGAGTCATTCCCTTGCGAGTTGTTTACACTTTAGCAGGTACATAATACGTACTACAAAGTCGCGAGTGATCTCAAGTTAGTACATCCCTTTAATATTTATGTTTTCTGCGGTTGGAGACCACCTCCTAGTCTGATTTGCGGCAATTGCCCCATCTGCTATTGCACCCTTATTTAACATTACAAGCGCAGACTCGGCCTTGACTCACTATGTCATGCAAATGTCATGGTGAGTCTACTCTACTACAGTACATACAGCAAATTTAGTATGCTGTGTCTGTTCAACCCCAAGAGCATGTCTGCCCACTCAGGCTGGCTTGCCCATGAGCCACACCTTAGCTAGGCTGACTGAACTTGAAGGGGAGATTAGACTCGACTACTTCTAAGCCTTAGTATCTAAGCTCATATGGCAATTACTTCACCAAATTTGAAATGACGGCACCGATACCGCTTATCTCCTTTCTGATGTCTATGTGACCATCACGAGTTGTCGTGCACCTAAGTAGCAGCTGTAATAGGATTTGTAATCGTAGCTTACCACCACGATGCTGACACGAGGTAACAATCCAGTACCCTCAACGTAGACAGACGGTAACGAGTCTACCTGTCTGGCAGTTCTATTTCGATGGCTCATCTGCAGAAAGAACGACAATGATTCTGGATGCAAACAAAACTTTCGGCGAGATATATGACGCTCCTGGACCAGCCCTTCGGCAACTACTTCTCGAACTCAAGCAGTATACGCTCCTTCGTGAGAGTACACAGGAGTGGGCTAACAATCTGCGTTTCATCTCCGTTCCGGAGGAAATTGTCGCAAAGGGAGACGGTGGAGGCGACGGTGACGAAGAGTCCAGAGGCCACACCAGTGCATCAGGTTCCACCTCTCAAGCCACCTCAGGTCAGCCATGCACATGCTATGGTCGCCTGAGCTTTGAACAACTGCAACCACGGGGAACTGGATATCTCCGGGTCACCTCTCCTGGTGATATACCGAACTGCGTTCACTATGTAGCAGTGTCATATTGCTGGCCACAACCAGAAACTTCCTCTTGGATTCAGCAGGCAATAATCGACCGACTATTAGTACGGTTGTTCTATGCACTCTTGAACGCCACGTCCTTCCTCTTCTTTTCGCTGTTTGGGCTTAAGATGCAGCAATTATTCGCAAACCAACCATATGTTGTCCGCACAGCTTCAAAATTTCGCCACAGCCGCGCACCTCGCGAGATATTGGATCGCGCGATGAACTATGCCGCGCATGAAGGAGTCAGGCTGATTTGGATCGACCAAGAGTGTATCGAGCAAGATAGTCGCACCGACAAAGAAGAAGGTATACAATCGATGGATCTTGTGTACCAGCGCGCCAAGAAACCCGTAGGTTTATTGAATGCAGAGATCAAGACACAGGCTCATTTAGATGCTCTGCGTCAACTTATCGAAGGAGAGGAATTTGCAGCGGAGCAGTACGAAGCAGCCATCGAAGTATACTCGAGCTCCTCGCTCAGGACCGATGGCTGACTCGTGCATGGGTTGTTCAAGAGATCATTGCAGCGGGAGACCCAATGGAACTCCTGATTCGCTGCAACCCGGACCTAGAGAAGTCGATATATCTCGGGCGTGTACCTGGTGAGGTAACCATTTCGATCGAGGAGTTGGTAAATTGCTTGGGGTGGATTAATTCATGGACAGATGATCATGATGATGACATACCCGACGCGTTGAAGACAAGAGCAAAGAGCGCTACGCAATGGTTGATCCATATGGTGCCCTCATACGGATACAAAGGTAGAGAACTTGAACTTGAATGGAATCCAGAATTTGGGTTTGGATGTAACGGTCTGCAGGCTTTCAAGCTTCTCAGCAATCGCGAAAATTCATTGGTTCACGATAGACTTGCCATAATGGGAAATCTTTGCAACTATCCGATTCGCATCGACACCCATAAAGTTACGTCTGATGCTTACAGTCTTAGCGCATGTGCGTTAGTGTTGGCGTTACTGAATGGCGATATCTCGTTCTTGGCAAGCTCTGCGAGTTATGAAGAGAGGAGAGCAATCACTAGTACTGATCCCCTGACAGATCACGACAAAACCTTTTCCTGGACCCCTCCAGCTTCCGTCTGCTTCTTGACCCTCGACCACTTCGAAGAACTTAATACCAACTACTGTCGAATCTCATCGGAAGTACATAGCTCTGGGTTACTGGTGTCGGGTTGGCTCTGGAAAATAAACACAACTGTCAACCTTCCTAAAGTTAAAGCACAGTACTCCTCCCTCTGGTCCACCATTCCTAATCGCAACATTCGAAAAGGCGATTGTGGCCCTGGCAGTGCCGGCCGAGTTTCTCGAAACATCTTCTGGAGCGCCGTCCGCGAGTTGGTTGAAGCAGGACATGTAGGTTTGGCGCAGGTGATCTGGGCCTCGAACCGGAGGATTGATGTCACTGAGATGGGGGAAGATACTAGTCTTTCACCAGGGCTACCAGATAATATCATGGATGTTATCGATCCACAAACACATGAGTTTATACTTTACCAGCCTCCTTATATCAACACCGAATCCGATGCATATAGATTCTTTGAGGATGATTCACATCTTGGAGGGCGCGGGTTCGTCATCCGCCGGATCCTGGAGGATGGTGTTTTATGGTGTGGGGACAATGCGATCTTCGATGTGGACGGCCCCAGCACTGTGATCTGCCCAAATTGTGAGGGGGTGGATGTGGTGCCAAGACCCGTTTTCTTTCGCCAGGCAATTTCGTGGTGCGTTGAGCAGAGTGGCAGGTTGGAGGAGGGTGTGGAAATTCTGGGAGGAAAAGGGATGGTGAGAGGGTTATGGACGGTTGGAGACAGGGAGGCGGAAAGGTATATTGTAGCCTAACGTCCATGCTGTAGCACGAATGTTCCTGGCATAGTAGACTTGGATAGCCAATGTCAATTAATATTGCTGATGTATTAACAATGCGGTGTTCTGGTATCTACACGTGGGTTTAGCTCCCATAAAAGAGCAGCGGTGTTGGTAATAAATTTAAATTATGGAGAGCCTGAGCACTAGCGAAGGACGAGAAAACAATTAGAGTAGGACAAGATGAAACAAGGTAAGAGCGTCCTCAACGCACGCTGCGTCGTTCATCCACCGCCTTCCACACCCACTTCAATAGGACGCTCTCCAGCATGTCTTCCCATCCATCGTCTTTCCGAGCAACC
>QOVE01012650.1:0-26777 GCA_003521275.1 Tricholoma sp. MG99 | reverse complement strand
TTACCCTTCCAGGCAGATCTGCGGGAAAGGTCAGATTAAAGAGACAAGAGAGACGAAACATTCTTGCCAATTTCCAGCTCGGATTATCCATCCACTAAAAGTACGGAGTCTAGAACCGAAAATCCAGTTGCTACACCACCTTCATCGCTGTCCTTTCCCTTTGTCCTCACCAACCACCCCACTTCTTTTTCTAGAACTTCCTCGGAAGGACTGCTGAACAAAGCCCAACCAAATATCCCCAACTCGCTGACCACATCAAGCTTAACAGCTGTCTTGTCCGCTCCGCCCGCCCGCACGAGATAGTTACCTGTGCCTTCTGGAGGAACAATCAGCTCCATAGCAATCCATGCCTGGCGTTCTTGTGGTGGCAGCCTATCTAGGAAAGCAGGAATGGAATCCTTGTAAACATTATTACCTCCGCCTTCCCTTTGTGGCTTAAGCACGAGGCTACGCGCGTGTTCGCGGGATTTCTGGGTGCCAAACGCTTCCTTCCTGGACTTGATTGCCTCGTAATCTGGCGTCAACATGTCCTCGCCAACGTCTAGACCCCACATACCCATGAAACTCTGGCGCAGCTCATATACGTGTTGTGCGTCGAAAACGAGGTCACCCCACTTTGTCTTGTCGCATAAAAAATACTCAAGAACCCCAGGCTGGGTAAGGACTTCTTGTACCTTTTTCCCGCCTGCGAGCTGTAGGGCGATAGATGGGCATTTGATTGCTCGGGACCGCTCGAGAAGGAAACGTGTTAAATAATGGGTGGGGGTAGGGTATTCTGAAGGCACATAGCCAGAGCGGAAGTAGACGGTGGAGATCTCAACGAAGCCATCGGGACTGAGCTCAGGTGAACAGGCTATCCGTAAAGCAGAAGTCTGGGGGTCGACTGATGCAGAAGTGCTCAGATCGTCAAATGTTTGGCGAATAACGTGGATGGAATGCCTGAACGAGTGTCAGGTTTGATTGATCAATATGACGTCAGATGATCACATACGCTTGTAGAAGCCTGTACTCTAATGGTCGTTGATCAAAGACGTTGCGCTCTCCAGGTTGGACGACAAAAAGAATGCGAGCGCTTTTCGCGACAAGTTGAGCTTTTAGTGATACGGGGAGAATATACATATTACCCTTTGACGTTGTATGCATTATGGGCTGCCGCTAACCCTTCAACCAATCCAGCAGTAGTGTTATTCTCCGGAAAGTTTTCTGCTCGTAGGTAAGGCGAAGTATCGTAATACTGGGTGGACAGATGGAGATATCTACGTGGATTCATAATTGTTCAGATGAGAATGCAGATGTAGAAAGAAGAGCATTGCCTGTGTAGAGACGCTATACGTTCTGAGAGACACCCAAATGACACCGATATCGTGTTGAATTCAACTTGCTTCAAGGACACAACATCGTCTGGCGGTGTGTGTATGAGATAATCTGACCTAAATAAGCCCAGGTGCAGAGGCTACGATTGTGAGCAGAGCATCTAGAGTAAGATGTTTTGGGCGTACCTGTGCCAGCCCTTCGTCTCTCAGCTGCTTCCACCCTCTCCATAGTTTGCCAATGAAATCGTCAACTTTACCTACGCCTTGGTCGGCACCCATCACCCTGTCCAAAAACTCTTCATCCATAGCGATCCTGGCGTACAGAACATTGTAGGTCCTCTGTAGTCTCTTGGCAAGCTGGAAGAGACTTTTAGGGATCGGCGACGGGAATAAGGACAGCGGAGCATGTATGGCCGCTGGTGGAGCAGAAAGCTGCGGTTGAGTTGGGGGAAGATACAGTAATCCGCTGGATAACGCATATGTAGTTGCTTGTAAGGTTAGATCCGCTAGTTGGACTGCCGACAGTGCTGGCGGCCACTCGGAATATGCAAAATCCGAGGCCATGATGGCCAACGCAGAGACCGACTAACACACCGGCGTGTAAGGACTGCCACTGGGCTGCTGTTTAACTTGTTGCATACAGTATTGCTCTGCGGAGAGTCTGTATTGCGTGATGGTGATATACTCTGAGTCTAACACATACAAATTGAAATAGTGGCAGGCAGGCTGGCAGCACCTTCACTAGGTAATGGGATATCGACTTGTCGACCGCTGGATACTTTATAACTCCCGGCTGTCCTGATAGCTGGGAACTGTATTCACATTACCCTTCTGGACCCTTTGGTCCCAGTGGGCCTTTGACGAGTGCCATGAGCCATGTCACGAACTTGAAAAAATTCAATGCTAAAGCCCGGCAATCCGTCGCCGGATCCCGCAAAAAGAGCAGCCACAGAAGAGATAGACACGGTCAGCCAGTGCAGATCGAGGTAGACGATCCGAATGCAAGTATTCTAGTGCCAAAAACCAAAGAACAGAAGGAGCAGGAACGTAAAGAGAAGTTGCGGCAAGAGGTATGTGCAAGTTCGACTGTTTTGAATGAATCTCAGGATGACTGTGGTTAGCTTGCAGCCCAGTCTAATTCGAAATGGAATACCAAGAAGAAGAAAAGGTTGGAAAAGTATATTGTATGTCATTAAAATGCTCTTCTTTCCACCGTATGTTTGTTTCATCCCGCTTTTTCTAGGATAAAAAACTCAAGAAGGAGGAGCGTGTTCTGTTATTCGAGCGGCTGGCGTAAGTCGTGATAACGTTTCTAAATATTTTCCTTGACGTATGTCTTAGTCAAACTCAGGCTGAACTACCATCTTCTCTCCCGCTGCAATCGTCTTCTTCCCTGGGTACTGGAAAGGCTTTGAGTCATCAAGAAATTGCGGATAAACTGGAGGATAAGGAAGTCCGTCGTATAGTGGAGGGACGTGCAGGGAAACGGAAGCGACGCAGTGGTGCTTATGAGGTGACGATTCTGAATGACGATGATAGTCACGACGAAGAATTGACGGAAGATGACGACTTCGAGACGAGGTCCTTGTATAAGGAGAAGGACTCGCATGTGCAGAAGGAGAACGTCATAGCTGAGTTTGTGGCACCTACACCCACCGCAGCTGTGGAAGGAGTAGGCAATGCACTGCAACGAAATCCTGACGGAACTGTTATCGCTCCGAGAGTACGTCAAAAGACAGGGGACAAAAAGGTGCGCTACAATCACGTTATAGGCAACATTCAACTTACACGCCTGAAAGTCTGCATTCCGTAGCTGGAACCGCAAGGAAAAGAAACCGGCCCCCCAGGAGGAGTCGGATACATCTTTCGACAGTTCTGATTCTGCATATGATACCTCAGACTCAGACTCGGACTCAGAACAACAGGATGGGAGTGTGTCTGGGAACTCTGGAACATCAACCGGTGAACAAGATGAAGGCGCAATCCAGGAAAATGATCTGCCAATGCCTAGGAAGAGACTAGGATTCAAAGATTGGGCGCTGAAGCAGATCAACGCGGCTAAAGGTTATACTGTCCCATCCGAATCTAACGATGTGCCCACGGCTATCCAGCCTTTACCGCGACCCAATAAGAAACGGAAACTGAGCGACCCCTCGCGACCAGCTGAGATGCGCGGTCCTTTAGGCGAAGAATTACAGTTGCCTGCTACGACGTTCGCCAATCGTCTCCAAACCTCAGGGACAACTAAGCTCAAGGCAGTCACCGTAAAGCGACCGCCGGACGTAGAGGAGGCCAGAATTTTATTGCCAATTGTCACAGAAGAACAGCCCATCATGGAAGCTGTGCTATTGAACCCTGTGGTGATTATCTGTGGCGAGACTGGTAGTGGTAAAACGACGCAGGTCCCGCAATTCTTATACGAGGCTGGCTTTGGGACTCCAGAAAGTGGTGCGTGGTTTTTCTTACTTTAGGCACATTTGACGAAATCGTTTGACTTCGCAATCGGTATAGACAATCCAGGCATGATTGGTATCACCCAGCCACGGCGAGTTGCCGCAATTTCCATGGCCACACGGGTTGCTCATGAGCTTTCCCTAACGTCGTCTCGGATATCTTATCAAATTCGATATGATGCCACTGTGTCTCCCGCAACATCAATCAAGTTCATGACCGATGGAGTGTTACTGAGAGAGCTCGCGACCGATTTTTTACTGACCAAATACTCTGTAATCATAATCGACGAAGCACACGAGAGAAGCATTAACACAGACATCTTAATCGGCGTTCTCAGTCGCGTGTCAAAGCTACGCGAAGACCTGTGGAAGGAAGGGAAGGATACAGCAAAAGTGAGTACAAGTGACTGTTTTTTTGTTGTGCTTACATCGTTCGGTAGCCTTTGAGGCTTATCATCATGTCTGCGACACTACGTGTCAGTGATTTTGCCGAAAACAAGACCTTGTTTTCATCCCCACCTCCCGTAATCCATATTGCAGCTCGTCAGCATCCAGTTACGATCCACTTCAACCGTCGCACAGCACCTGATTTTGTCACCGAGGCTATCAAGAAAACTACGAAGATTCACACCCGGCTTCCGCCCGGTGGTATTTTGGTCTTTTTAACCGGTCAAAATGAGATCATGGGTGTCTGTAGGAAACTGGAGGCAAAGTTCGGAAAAAGATCTATAGACGAGAGGAAAAAGAGAAGAGGCCTGCCACTATTGGGGCTGGATAAGCTGCCCGAGTACGAGGATAGATCGAATAATGTTGTAAGCGCCCAAGGTATGCTACAGGTCTATGCCTAGTCTTCCTTTGCTGACTATGTTTAGCGGATGTGGAGGCAGAAGATATGGACCTAGGGAGTGGACTGGCTGAGGATCTAGCGTTTGATATCGACGATGATATGGATCAAGAGGATAGGGAAGCATTGGACAGCGATGCCGAGCGAACTGCGGATGAGGAGTTGGGATTAAATCATGATGAAACAGACGGTAAGCACCCACATCTCCTGCGGAAGTCGCCATATTCAACTTAGGCGTATTGCAGTACCTATGCATATCGTCCCATTATATTCGCTTTTGCCTAGTGAGAAACAAATGCAAGTGTTTGAAGCTCCACCTCCTGGTTGTCGTCTAGTTGTCGTCTCCACAAATATTGCCGAAACGTCGCTTACAATACCTGGGATTCGTTATGTTGTTGACTGTGGGCGAGCAAAAGAAGTGAGAGAAATACTCCCTTCCGCTCCTGCTATGCTCATTTCTGTTTAGCGCCGGTATGATGTGAAAAACGGTATACAGGCATTCCAGGTTAGTTGGATATCCAAGGCGTCAGCTGCACAACGAGCTGGACGAGCTGGCCGCACTGGCCCTGGACACTGTTATCGACTGTACTCTTCCGCGTTGTTCGAGAACCATTTCGAACAATTTTCTCGTCCAGAAATCCTGCGCATGCCTATTGAAGGCGTAGTGTTGCAAATGAAGAGCATGTGCATTGATGCTGTTATTAATTTCCCCTTTCCCACACCTCCCGCACGGTCCACTCTTCGACAAGCAGAAACGGTTTTAACCCACCTTGGTGCACTCAAGCCATCTTCTAGCTCTGAGGCTCAGATTACGGAACTCGGACAGACCATGTCTCTATTTCCTCTCTCCCCCCGATTTTCGAGAATGCTGGTCAGTGGACACCAGCATGGGTGTCTACCCTATATCATATCAATCGTCTCTGTGTTGTCGGTGGGAAATCCTTTCATATACGATGATGAATTCCAGGGTGGAGACGAAGACGGTCTTGGGCCAGATGCTGAACTCGCACATTTGACAAGTGAATCCGTGAGGGCTAAAGAAGCTCGACGTTTACGTCATAAGGCTTTCTTTGACTCGCAGCATGTAAGTCTTCAACCTGACAGTCTGAGAAACACCAACTTGAAGGTTCTTCCTCAGACCCATGCTGCACTTGGTCAATATACCAGCGATGTTTTGAAAATGCTCTCAGTTGTGGGTGCATATGAATATGCTGGTGGGGGTCACAAGTTCTGTTCGGCGCATTTTGTTAGGCCTAAAGTGCGTCGTTCGGGTCATGGTTCGTTACTTGCTGACGTTCTATCTTCAAGGCCATGGAAGAAATACACAAATTGCGAGCCCAAATCAATAGCATCGTCCAAACTAATTTTCCAGGAGTGAATACTGGTTATGTTTCAGACTTGCCCCCACCCAGTACTTTGCAAGTATGTTCTGCATTGCTTGACTTGACTGCAGTTGAACCCAATGCTAAGATCTCTCTTACAGCGAAAGGTTATAAGACAATTGCTTACTGCAGCTTTCATTGATCAAGTAGCTGTCCGCAAAGATCGCATTAATCAAACATCGACAACAGGAGTACAATTTGCCACTTCTAAAGGAGTAGCATACAAGGCGCTTGGAATCGAGGAGGACGTGTTCATACATCCTTCATCTGTCCTCGCCAACGCACCTCCACCAGACTACGTGATATTCCATGAGGTTGTCAGGACTTCGCGCGTATGGCTCAAAGGTATACCGACCTGCTGGTTTTCCCTTCACATGGGACTGATATATTTACAAGATCTCACGGTTATCAATCCGGCATGGTTATCAACTCTTGGAAGGCCATCGCTTTGTACCTTCTCAAAACCTGTGAGAACATTGGGTGGTGCGATGATGGTATTTCCAAAGTTTGGGGCAGAGGGTTGGGAACTACCTGCTGTTAAAGTACAGGAATAAATGTAAGCAATATTAAGTTCTTAAGGTAAGTAGTGTTCTAGCGGGAGTGTATCTACAGTGCGGGAGTAGCCCAAAACAGTGTATGCAAAAATTGTCTAATCTTCCAGTGCTGAAATAACGTGTACGTGGCTCAAGGCCGCTGGCAAGAACTTATATATCAATGAAGCCAGAGCTGGTGCTTAACTATTCACCTTCTTATTGGACTTCGGGATGAAGATATTGGGAGGTGGTTTTGGACGTTTAGCTGGAGGAACTCGTGGTTTGGGAGGTTCTTCTACTGGCTGAGGAGGGGGCCGTGGTGGATGCTCATCACCATCCTCCGCTGGCCGTTTGACGCCTACACCACTGAACGGGGCGGAAACAGGCATGGGATGTTTGTGATCTGAGATTGCCTGAAGGGGCTTAGATTCTGTGTTCTGGGTCATGTTGGACTTGAAATCCCGAGGAGTAACCAAATCTGAAGGTACTGAGACAAGAGTCACAGTCTTTGCCTCCTTGGTGGGCAGACGCAGAGGTGGTGGCTGATTTGCAGTCGGCCGGGTGAAATAAGTCGCGTCGGTCTGTGTACAGTCAGACAGAATTGAGAAAATTGGCTGGAGTATGCTTACATCAAATAACGCAGAGCGGGACCGAGCATCATGAACGATGTCTTTCCAAGTTGCGTCGCTTCTCTCGAGGGTAGGTGCATGTCCGAGGATGAAAAGAGATGACTTCGCGCGAGTAAGTGCGACATTCATGCGTCGGATGTCTGTCTATATCTCAGACCAACTTGAATTTACAATCATATAGTACTCAAACACATACCTGACAAGAAGCCAACCGACTGCAGGCCAGGACCTGCACGAACGCACGAGAGAATAATGACATCTTTCTCCTGTCCTTGGAATCCATCAACGGTATTGAAGTCGACTGATTCAACAATGTCACGGCCAAAGCGCTGCTCAAATTGACGTCGCATCTCCATGACTTGTGCCTTGTACATGGATACAACACCAACACTCAAGCCAACAGAAGAGAACTCTTGGCGAAGACGAGAGTACAGAGCAACAGCCACTTGGCACTCTGCCATGTTTTTGATTGAACGGCCACTAGCCTCCTCTAGACCTCTGGTAACGCTGAAAAAACGGTAAGTTCCAAATTTCGCATCTGTGTGCCAAGGTTGCCCAGTTTTCTTCTCCATGCCAGGACCATCTTGTAGCCTGCCTTGGTAAAATATACGACTGGGCAGACGACTGATATCTGGGTGCATGCGGTATTGGATGCTAGAAGAAAACTTCGTTAAAGACGCTGATGTCGAAACAAGAATACCTACCTAAGTAGATGTACCGCGTCAGGTCTCTGTTTTTGAAGACGGACGAAAAGCGACTCATTGTAACGAAACCGACAGGCCTGGGGAGATATACCTTAAGAAGCGAATTACATAACAGAAGGATGACTCACCTCTCGAGAAAGCACAGTCGGTGGTAACTGCTGAGGATCTCCTACCATGACACACCTATTAGTTCGATACTTCAAAGGAATCAGGGAGCTGAGCTCGATGGCCTGGGCAGCCTCGTCGATAATAACCATATCAAAGTCGAACTGAGCTAGTAGCTCATGTCCAGCCCCAGATAAGGTGCTGCATACGACATCCGCTTNNNNGAACGACCTCTATACGTGTTTTTCTACGAAGAGCATCCAGAGTACGCGTCTCAGACCTATTCTTGTCGATCAGATTATCCAGTTGTTTGCTCATGGACATCTTTCGGGACCGCAGCTGGGAAATTTCATCATTGAGAACCTGCTTCCTTGCCAGATTGTCATGAACAGTGCTCTCCTCCTGCCGCTTCTGTGCCATGGTTTGTTTAACCGAGTCGATGTCCCGTCGCAATGCAGAGATTTCCATCAAGACATCCTTAGAGTCTGCCTTCAACTTGTTCGGGTCCGATTCCAGCTTCTTGTCCACTAAGGTGTCGAGAGAGATATCTTGAACACTGATGTTCATTGCGTTTTTAGCACCGAGACGGACAACCTTGATGTTGCCAAGACCTTTTCCTGACCCTCGAAAGCCCATGCTGATGCGACTCGCGATCTCGTCAATGGCAGCATTGCTTGGAGCACAAAGAAGGATTTTGCTTGACTTCTTTTCTAGAGGTATAGCATTCCGACCAGCTTGCACAAGAACGGGAGGAGGACGCTGGTTCGACAACGAAGCAGCAATTAGCCCACAGATGGTCGATGTTTTACCGGTGCCCGGAGGCCTGACGATGCAAATTAACATCTCACTGCAAGGCAAAACTAGAACGTGTAACACACCCTTGGATCAACACAAATCCTTCCGTCTGAAGAGAGCTCAATATGGCGTTTGCTTGAGGTTCATTGACGTTGTACTTTGCTATAGTCTTTTCCACATCTCTGCGTTCGACTCTATGGGGTTTAGACAGACGTGGGTTGAGTATAGTCTCAAAGAGATCGTAGTATGCTACGGATACAAGGGCGGCGTATTCCCGATGAAGGGTACTGAGACTAAAGATGGTCAGAATCTGAAACCTGTACAATCTGATACTTACCTGAACAGTTTGCTGAGCTGCCACTTGGTACCGATTTGTAGACCTGGATCGATACTTCCAGGTCGTATATAGCAACGAATGCTAGCTTGAGCCCCCTGTGGCGTTAACCGATAGCTCTGCGTCTTTGTCATGATGCATTTCTTTGCACCTGGGTGTCTAAGAAGGATCACGTCCGTCTCTGCCAAATACCAGTCCTTCTTCACACTTCCTAAGAGCGAAATATCGAGATCAAGCCAATAGTCCAAAAATTGGCGAGAGTTGATTTGACATTCATATAGGTCCTGAGCTTCCTCCTTCGCCTGAAGAATTTGTGCCCAACATTCCATCAGAAGAAGAGGTTCAAATACTGCTCTGTACTCCTCGAAATTAGTAAACTTGTTTGGGATCTGCGTGAGCTTTGGTTTATCGCCAGGAGGCTCTGAACCAGTATGTTCAAAGTCCCAAGATAGCAGGGCTTTATGGAGATTGCTTATATCTGGATGTAACCGTAGAGCTGCATTACGAGCCTCGTTTTTACGCTTGATCCTTTCTTGCATGGGGTTTTGCTGTGTTAGGATGTCTAAAGTCTTCACTTGACGACGCTCCGTCATTTTTCTAATCTTTGGGGATCGTTGGAGTTTCGCAAGAGCTGCCAACCCTTCATTTGCGCCCTCCTCCTCGCTATCGGACTCGTCAGAACTAGATGACTCCGATGATGCGGGTTTAGCCAGGCCCTCGGTCTTGGAGTCAACTTGAGCAGGTTGAGCAGAGGTTGAAGCTCCCGATTTCGCACCAACAGGAAGATTAGCTGCTCTACGAAACGATGGCAAAGATACCGCTGCATCCAGCTTCTGTCGATCTTCTTCTGTGAAAAATCGAGACTTCGATGGCTTTGAAGTTGGTAAGTCTATGACAGGTTTTGATGAGAGCTTGGAGAGAGCAGGTTTCTGGACATTGTTCTGCAGCGGCCGTGTATGTGCCTTGGTAGATTCCTTCACCGAAGGCGCAGGATGGGATACCACTATTACGTCATCAAATTCATCCAGCGCAGCTTCCAGTGTTAGCAGCTTGGACTTGTCGAGCCGAATCCGCTTGTCTGGCTCATCCGTCCGAGGACTATCGATAAGCTTCCGAAGTTTCTTCATGGCGTCTTCCGACGGTGTAATACCGGCCTCTTGAAAACACTCCAGAAGTGATTTTAGCAGAGAGAAGGACTGGTGAAGAAGTTCTTCATCCGTAAGTCGAAGCCATCGCGCCAACTCCTGCAGGACACCTTGCAAGTCACCCATCATTTTTCTTCCTATGCTGGAGAGTTTCTTTGACACGGTTGCAGCGGTCGTCAAACGAGAGTTGGCGGCTGATTCCACCACTTTCCATGTCGCAAGCATTTCTCTCCCAAAAATGAGCGCATCTCTCATCCAGACAATCATCTCGCCGCTGTCAAAATACGTTGACCATAGAGGGGTGCGCTTGAATATCACCGTGAGGGATTTCGCCATCAAACTCCACAATTTTGGAAGCTGGGTAGCTGGGCCTATGTCATCTGTCGGACGCAGGAAGCGTGGAGAATGCAAAAGGCCATTGGGTGTTGTACACAGCACATCGATGATATCCGTAAAGCAGCGGACAAGAGACTTGGAGAGGCTGCATGCTTCGGGGATTAGAGGAGCATACTCAGTGAAAGTAGTCAAGAAATCAAAAATGCCCTCGAGACCTGCATCTGGAAGGTTTTCAAGTAGTGCACGGAAGCAATCATGCCGTCCTTCGACATCAAACGCTAGCTCGACCACGTTCTGTGCAGCACGCTGCACCTCCTCCTCCACAGGCGACAGCATCAGTTTCAAAATGTCTTGAACAACACCTAAGCGCCGCAATACATCAAGGGCTGACGAAGATGTATTGAAATCAGCGTAGTGGGTCATGGCTCCCAAAAATCCTTCCCTAATCGTCACCAACGATCGATTGACCTCCTGAAAACAATTCTCCACCCCTGAGATTTCAGACACAGGGGCGAAAGGTTTCGCGTGAAGGACATCCATGTGTGCGCTCTGTGCAACAATGGCGATAATGGCAGCAACTCCATCCGCATCATTGGTTTGGATTGCCGGATATAGCTTCTTCCACATTTGTTTTCTGACTGAAAGCTTGGGAATCTCGCCAACAGGACGCGAATCCTTCTTGTGAGAGAAAATCTCACAGAGACGCATGATGGTAGCTTTGACACTTTGAATATCGACTTGCAGCAGATTCTTCAAAAATGCGCGTGCAGAACTACGGGTGACTCTCCATTTATCGACGTCATAAGAGCGAGAGAAGGCTATCCCTATAAACGTCTCGCCATGAATGTCTATGGCGTTGAAGAGTGAAGTGCGGTGGGGAAAGTCATCCGCAGAACACTTCCGAAGGACGGCAGATAGCAGCTGTTAAGAGATTAAGATGTGCATGTAGGTTAATGGCCAGGAAAAAGCTCACATGTAAGGCGGATGCCATAATCGACGGCCGTGCATCTTGGAAGCGCTCGTGTTGTGTCTCCTCGCACAAGAAGTCAACCATTCTCACAAGCACTTCCCCGTAGGCGGGTAGATTACGAATGGTATGCAGATATTCCCCAAACCAACTTAGATGCCACGGGCGTTCGGAGTGAGAGTCGGTGTTCTGGAGAAGTCGAGTAAAAGAAGGGTTGTCCTTCACAGAATCAAAAACGACCTGTGGAAATTCAGGCCCTTCTCCGACCCAGAACTTCTCGTCCGTGCGCTTGAGCAGCAATTGTAAACACCGAAGTATATCTATGAATTCTGGTAGATGGAAGCAGACAGAGGAATTCAAAGCAAACAGTTGTCAAGGTCGAATTATCATAGTAAAAATGAGACAACTAACGAGGCCCAGTATCGTGCAAATGACCAGTTATGATGCGACGGAGGTTAGTGTGCTGCCGCGTGTCTGATGCTAATTGATCGACAGGTAGGTGCCGCAAAAGGGAGGAGAATCCAGACCAGAGACGCGACGGATCATTGGCAAAGGAGAAAGACGATAACGCGGAATCTGTTAGCCGATCAGTTCCTGATAGAGTTAAAGCATGGACAACGAGCTCAGTAGCTTGTAAATATGGGCCAACAAACATGTCACTAGACATCGGAACGGTTGTACATTTCGAAGCCTGATTTTTGGCCCACTGTCCGACGCTTGGACTGTCGCTCAGTAACAAAATAAACATGCCCGGAGATAGAGGGTCGGACGGCCATCCAGGAAGAGGGTGTGTTATAGAAGAGGCTTGTATAGCGGAAAGTATCCGTTGGTCGTTGAAGATAGTCCAATTGCAGACCAGACGATAAACCACTGCAGGGTGCACGTCAGAAAGGGTCTTGGTAGGCTGTTGACCTAATACGTTTGCGTTAGTCAAATCCTGAATAACCATCTCAAGTTCCCATTGTTCAAAAGTCTTATAAAAGTTTTGGAGGACATCCTCTTGGAATGCGCCAAAATACCTACAGACGGTCAACGATCATAGCCAGTGCATGAGCGACAATATGACTCACGTGTTTCTCGAGCTTACTTTCGATTGCTCGAACCATCGGACGCACTCCGAACAACGACTCAAGCATGAGTGAAGTTTCACTTTCCAGTTTTCCACCTGTTGACTGCTGTACGCGAAAAGGCGAATGAGGAATGTGGCGGCTGCCACTGTGTTAGGTGCAGCGTGAGGACAGAACCAGTGAATGGCATTATCCGAAGGGTTTGTGGGCACTTCCATAAGGTAGTTATACAATGTGCCAAGGACCCCATCTGAAGCACCTGCATTGTCGATTGGCGAGTCTCGAAGTCTGGCAAGAAGTGACGGTACATCTGACCCAGAGCTTGCCATAAATATAAGTCGATCGAGGTCTTACTAGTAAGATATTGAAGGCGCTCTGAAACTAAGAGATGGGCGGTTATAAGGAAAGAAGGAAGATGAAGAGCATTAGAGAGTGGCAATCCTGGGTCTCCTGGTGGCAAAGCCAACTTGAAGACGCGACAAATTACTTTGGCACGTGAATCACAAAATTTATTCTCGAAAGGGAAATTGTTTCGAGTTGGCCAAGTTGATGTTGTCGAAAGACGCGTCAAGTTTATCCCGCAGAATATTAATGCCCGTACTATCCTTTTTCGTGCTTCAAATATTTAAGTTCACGGTGGAGCTTACGGTTCTAAGGATGCTCGTAGTATAGTATGATTGAATCTTGAAAAGGTGCCAAATACAACCAAATCCAGTGGTAGTACTCGAATCCGATCTAGACACCTATTGTAGCTCATCTTGACACTCATGGACCCCCAAGACCTAGAAAACATCAATAATTTACTTGATCGCGATGTAGAACTCCGAGAGGTGATTCATACACTTGCTTTCGTATTTGACTTGCACCGAAGCAGAAAGTGTTTTTCTAGAAAATCAAGGAACAGGTAGCTGAGCTCGACAAGAAAGCACGGACGATGGTTGGATTGTTAAATAAAATACATTCAACTCCTCCTAATTTGAGTGAGCACGACCTATGTTACTGCTAAGCGCTGATCTCAGTAATGTTATCTTTGCAGTTCCTGCTCTTCTGGATTCTGTACGACCCGTCTTGTTGTCTTGTCAGGATGTATCGCGCGCTCTTGCTACTCTCATTCCAGAGAATCAATTTTGGCGATGGAAGGAAATGTGGTCAAATTCGCTAAGGACTGCTGTCTTCGCTGCTTCGCTGATAGAGTATCTCTCGAATCGATCTTTGATATCTTTGTCTCGCGTTGCTGAAATCTTGGGCAGTGAGCAAATTTATATTAGACCGTACGAGCATGTCACTTCTTCATTCTACTAGTTCAAGAAGAGTGGAAAGATCGAATTGCGCTGCCCGTTGAGGACTATCTTCACGGTTTAATCAGCCTTGTCAATGAACTGGTAAGTTCAACAGTTACTGAACCGTTCATTTTCTCGCGCTTCCCGTACTAATGATCTCAATTTTTAGTCCCGGTTGGCTATCAATGCCGTGACATTGGGAAACTTTGAGGAACCTATCCGAATATCCATTTTTGTCAAGGATCTTTTCGCTGGGTTCTCCATGGTAAGAATTGCTTTTGTTTTGTACTTGGTCGCTCATTGATTATCATGGTAGTTAAATCTAAAAAATGATATCCTACGACGACGTTTTGATAGTCTGAAATATGACATGAAAAAGATTGAAGAAGGCAGGTTCTTTCGTAGGCTGATAAATAATCCATATTTAACTTTATCGTCGGCAGTGGTTTATGATGTCTCTCTACGCAAACTTGCCTCCCCACCCGCTCACCCTCTGCCTTCCCCTAACTCTGAGACTACTCTATAGATGAAGTTCATGTACAGGGTGAACTTCGCGCGACTGTCTAAGTAAATTGGAAATCGTGAAACGGCGATTTGATGCGAAGTTGGTGGCAATGCTCACAATTGGCAAGCAAAGTTCTAACCCTCTTAATCGACAGAAGATCGAGAGCCCCGCGAGCCCCTGGACTAAAGTAAATGCGTCTTCTCAGGTATCCGATACGAGTTCCGAGAAGCCTATCGAGTTCTACATGAACTCTTTGTTCTGCCTCACTACTGTAGAGACAGCTCGCTTGGAGTGGAAGGACATACTCCTGCAGTAGACCCGGATAGGGTCGACATTCAACTTGAAAAAGATTCCATCAGTAAATCTACATAACTACGGCCTAAATGGCTTGCATTGTTCTAGGCAAGAATACATCGGACCCTGTCTGACCGACTACCGGTCTGTATTCCTGGACGAGGACATCGATTAAGTAGTAGCTCTCTATTTGTTGGAAGAATGCTATAGCCAAGTTGCAGCCACAAAGCTTCAAAGATTCATGTAACTTGAACTTGAAGTGTTTGTCGTAATCACGTGGACGTGTCATGTATGTAGTAACAGTTCCAAGTCACCTGAGCTCAAGTTGGCCGGCGAGTCGTCCGACTGGCAACTCGAAGTAGAGCGTTGAACGCGTCGAACTGTGAGATTGATGACAGTTGGAGGCATTGCCTCTTAAACGACCAATTTGTATGGAAAGGCGGAGGACCATTGCAACCCGTCCTGCATCTTCCGAAGGTGTGTTCGTCTCAATTGTTCGTGGCATCAGATAGAGGACCAAACGACATGTTTTTCGCAGAGGTCGAATGCTGGGAACATGCAGCGAAGTCTTTATCCGCATTGTCCAATAAATATTCAAGTCACTCTACAGTGGAGACAATTGAACGAGTAAACAGGCTAATTAATGCCTGGCCTCCGGATGACACATTACCGGCTGAGGGTTACGAAGGCGTCAAAACTATTTACAAGAAAATATTACCAGGACTTGCTGATATCAGACTCAGTGCCGAGGAAGAAGTAAAGTACGACAATATCCCAATAGTTCTGACTTTTCTGGCCCTAATTATTGCAACAGAGCCATCGAAGATGCTCTAGAGCACGTGGACGTTTTGAAAGCCTTAAGAACAGCCTCGGAAGCCTCTCCGCTCGGTAATGATTCAAAGTGTTGACTAGTGCTATCGTCGTACTCATTTCTATCAAACAGAAAAAAGGAATAAGCGCCCCCGGGTGCCCTCGCCGATAGTTGCACCCACATCTGCTCCAACTATGACTACCAATAATCGTAGCATGTCTATTACTCTCCCAGCAAGGAACTCTGCAGGCCCGGGGCCTTCTCCTGCCGTACCGTTCTCCCGTGATCCCAAAGCACGGCGAGAGGCATTGTCAGCTCAACTTCCTCTTCAAGAAGGTAGGAAGGTAGCATTCCACCCTCCCCCTAACAAAGCTGCAAATGGAGGTGGAGATGACGAAAATACATGGATTCTTGCTCTTGTAACGAGATGTATACATGCAGACAAGAACAGGTATTTGATTTTATCTATAGAATATAATTTCACATTTACCCTCTCCATGATCAGGTATGAAGTACAGGATGCTGATCCTCAAGAAGACGGGTCACCAGGCATGTGAGTCTCTGCGTTCTATGTTCCTTGGTTTTTTGGCTCTCATACCCAGCTTAGATTGTACAACACCACATTAAAAGCTATAATACCTTTACCGGACCCTAATGCGCCCGCGGGAAGTCCTGCCCACGTTAGCGCTTATCAGGAATTTCCTGTCGGCTCCGTCGTCATGGCTCTGTATCCAGATACGAGTTGCTTCTATAGAGCTGAAGTTATCGCCACACCCAAGGACATGCCACTTTCGGAGCGAGTGAGTTTCATTACTTCGTGAATTCAAATCGGGTACTATCGACATTCTACTAGGGCTCAAAAGAATACAAATTGAAGTTCGAAGATGACGACAACCAAGAGCACACTGTCGATGCGCAATGGGTAGTTGAGTGGCCTAACATTTAAATGGGTCTCATAGTATACGCATACATCTATTGTTGGATCTTATATAGACAACTATGTATATTTTAACGTGTATACTAGGAATGACTTTGTAGCTTTTATCGTAATTGTAACCGCTTGATAAATGTTTCAGCTATGAGCTCGAGCTTCCAGCATGTTCCAGCGGCACCGGTACTTACTTAGGTAACTTGAAAGTGACGCAGTATATAAGACTGTCAGAGACTTGCATTTTTACAAGACATGTCAATCGCACGCCAAATCCTTAATGAATTCCGCCCTCTCTTCCGAATGCTGGAGGAGCCACTCTCTCGCTCACCGACGTATATGGGTTACCCTTCTCGCGCAGTCTTTGATGACCCATTCTTCAACTCTCCTCTCCTTAGTCGACCAGCAGTTGACGTGACGGAAGATGGTGACAAATACATTCTTGAAGCAGATCTCCCTGGGGTGAAAAGGGAGAATCTGGAAGTTCGTATTGGAGATGCAGGGCGCAGCGTGACTATACAAGGAAAAGTTGTTGATAGGCGAAGCCAGGCACAATCCTTGGAGGGAGGTAAGTCTTAGTCTAGCTTTTTCGCTGATCATACAACATGTGTCTAACAGCCTACTTACTCAGATGGGTCCGAGTCCCCAGTCACTAAGACAGAAGACTCTGGAAACCAGATTTCAACCGAACGATCTTTCGTGCGTGATTCTTCATTCACACGCACAGTGTGGTTACCTCGTCCTGCCGATGGCAATAATGTTGCTGCGAAACTCGATGATGGTGTGCTCACTATTACACTGAACAAAATGGAGGACAAGGCTAGCGTTGTCGTCCCCGTCCAGTAATCGTATGCGTACACGAGTGTCACTTAGTATCATTAGCAGCCCCTCTCACTGTATCGATATGTCATCTTGCCTTTGTATCAATAGACCCTCCATTCAATATATATTTCTCCATTAATAACGGAAGCGCTGCAAAATCATAGAGACGTGATGTAGACTCGGAGACGCGGAACACGTATGTAGATTGATTCGCGTCTTTTCAAATCCCACCATCAGTCTTCAACGAATCCTTCGCCGTTGCATGCGTCCCTGAGTGACGAAGGCATTTCTAGGCGGACTTCTGATCTAGCACGCATGGCCTCGCATTCGACCGAGGACCCTCCTCATGACGACCCATCTCGCATTGCTAGTGAGAACATGGAAGTAGAATCTGAACTAGACGATGAAGTTGATCAGCTCGACTCTGAATCGGACGCGGATGTATCAGAACTGGACATGTCCATAAAAAGCGGAATAGGATCTGGGGGACAGCGGATACCTGGACATAGCTTAATCCCGGCTTTGCGGCTAGAGAACATCATTCAAGCTGAGGGCAAGTTTTGTGTTCTATCTTCCTGCAAGCTTGTTGAAGTAGCCTACAGGTGTTGCTGGGAATCTCGCCGTGTCGAAAGAGGGTTTATTTATTCTCTCAATTGCTACAGTGAGTGTTTCATGCCTAACTGCTTTCCCTTGTCTAACGACAGACTGAAGGAAGAATTTATCAAAAGAATGACGGAAGCTGGACAGCTGCAAGCGAGCTCAGAACGACGACCGTCTATCAATTACCGGGACATGGGTGATTCTCATTAGTCTTCTCTTCTCCTCATTTCTCATTCACTCATTGGCAGCTGCGACAACTCAACAATATCAGGAATTCATGTTTCTCCAAGGTTTGTCTAATTGCTGAACTCCGCCTGAACTCTGATCCACAACAAATCACTTTAGAAACGATCCCAACACCAGTCCCGCTAGCAGAAGCTCTTTCAATGCGCGAAGCGAAAGAACGGGAGCTATTCGAAGACGATCCTGCCATGTCAACTTCGCTCTCTGTACATCCCCCTTCTGCTTTGGCCCCTGTTGCAAGTACCCATAAAAATAGAGCGAAGAGTCGAAATGTGAATGGACCTGAGCGAAGAAATGGCAGCGCCTCAACGAGCGGGGGCGAGAGGCGGCCTGAAAACCGAGCCTGCGATGATGCGAATATCAATGGGACTTTTGACGCAGATAGACATGGTACTTGGGGAGAGCGGGAAGATGGATATAATCCTTCTAGGTCCACTCCTGTCAATGGTATAGCTTCAGTCTCAACGCGACCACCTCCTTCGAACGGCCGACATAGTACTGCCCCATCACGATCTGGGACAATCACACCCGCTCTATCTCGAGAAGGAGCTTTCGGCAGTCGCTCGCCCCCGCGCCACCATCATGATTCACGCAATTCACCACAAGAAGAATGGACGGGCCAATATACTGGCCCAGCAAGTGGCTTCCTCCAGGGACCTGCTGCACCTTTTGGCCGTGTAGCACAAAATCCAGGGCGTACAATATATTCCCAACAACAACGCGCAGATTAGAAGTGGGTCTTGATGAAGGCTTGTGTTTTGTACTTGTGACGAGTCCGATAGCAAAGTTAATTGAAAGTGTTAATCTTATCTGTTCTGGAAGGCCCGACCGTTATCTTATCTATCAGTTTCCAGTGATCGACCTTTCATACCTTTTACCATGTCCTCGTTCCCTCCAAGCATTCTTCCCATCATAGATGTTGGACCACTTCTGGATATCGGACATGACGCCGAGCTTCGAGCTTCTACTTGTGCTGCGCTTCATGATGCATGTGTACAATACGGGTTCTTCTATCTCAATCTCTCTGCCTATATCGACCCTTCAGAGCCAGAACAGCTAACAGAGCTTGCGCGTTCGTTCTTCTCGCTGCCACAGGAAGAAAAAGACAAGCTGTCGCTAAGAAATGAGGATAACGCGAGAGGTCTGAGTTATTTATATCCAAATACACGTTCTGATATAATCCTGTAGGCTATGCTAGACTGAGGGAGAATGTTACGAATGGCAAAGCGGATGTTCATGAGGGTTTGGACTTCTATAGGCCCGTCGAGAATCCGGACAAGTCAAAGCCACTATGGGGGGAGAATCAGTGGCCAAGCGTTCCCGGCTTCCAGAAGAGATTCCAAGATTGGGTGAAGAAGATGAAGGCTTTAGGCTTGATCGTCATGCAGGCGTGAGGCTGATTATTTTCTGCTTAGGAAATCTTCATCTCATCTTGTTTCAGCATGGCCGATGGTTTGGGCATGTCACAAGAGGAATGGAAGGAGCTTCGTAGCCAAGTGGACGATAGTTTCTGGGTAATGCGAGTGATTGGTGCGCCCGTCGATTGTTTTAATTCTTACTAGCAGTCGCGTTCAACGTATTACAGGGTATCCGTCTTTACCTGATGATCATGATGGCTTCTCGTGCGGTGCACACAGGTGATCTCATCTCCATTCTGACCGATCCTTGGCTCATTCGCGAACAATGCAGAGACTATGGCTGCCTGACGTACGCTGCGCATTTGAATTACCTTATTACTCACCAATAAACTCTGTTCACAGATTCCTCTATGCCGACCCAACACCATCCGCGCTCCAGGTTTTCCTGAGACGCCGTAAAGTTGCACGACAGGATATGCCTGCCGAAGGCGAGAAGGCAGGTGTGTGGATAAACGCAGATCCGATCCCAGGGTGTGTGGTCTGCAATATCGGCGAGAGTAAGCGCTTCAAGACTTGGATAACCTTACCGCTAACTTAAGCCTACTGACAGTGTGGGAGATATGGACCAATGGTCTGTACCGTTCTACTCTTCATCGAGTAATGCATAAGGGGTCAAACTATCGGTACGGATTATACTTATTTATCTGGCTTCTCATTGAGTCACTCATCCGGCAACTCTCGGCCAACAGGGTGTCGTACGTTGTCGTCTGCCAGCCAGTGTTGCTTACGCATTCATGTTCGTTGTCAGGATTCCCTTCTTTTTTGAGCCAAACTTCGATGCTTATATCAAGCCGTTGGCGGCCGCCAATCGAATACAAGAGAAAGATGGTGATGAGAAGACTGCACTTGGCGTCACTCGTCGTCCTGTGGTATACGGCGAATTCTTGATGAAAAAGGTTGGCAATAATTTTGCTCCAGGGAAGGGAAGGTATGAAGATTGAGCTGTCTGTTCTGCTCTTAAGCTTGTCGAGCTTGCTGGAAACTTGGGCCCACAATATTGAGATACTAAGTAAATACTTTGATTTCTGAAAGATTAGCCTCAGGCCGAGTCTAATCACGTGCACTACCATACACCAAGCTTAAAATATGAGTTTCTTGACTCGACTTCATCGATTTATTCCTAGATTGTCACGATCGCCACCTCCCGCGATGTCTTTCCAAGCCGCAGTTGCAAAGTTAGGGACGCCAGTTAAAGAACTTGTCATCGCTGTGACTGAGAATGGAGTTCGACACATTGGCGAGTCTGCGAACGACCAGGCAGAAGTGACGGATTGGATCGAGAAAGCGACGAAGACTGATGTTGTTGGCGAAGCTAGCTTACAGGTATGTGGAATTGGGACATGTGCGAAATATTCATTGGCAGATGAACTTGTCCTTCCCAGAGCCTCAACACTTTGCTTATTCCCCGAACCTACCTCGTTAGTAATTATCTGACGGCAGCAGATGTAGCTATATACGGCACATTACATCCAATATTTGTATGTCTATATACTCTTCTATGTATAGCTACTGAATGTCCTTGATAACAGTCCAAACTTCAACCACCACAATATTACGCCCATCCGTCTTTGACACGTTATTTCGATCACATCCAATCTTGTACTCCTGTCAGAGCCTCTGCCGACACGCTGACACCCGCTTTTAATCTGGTTGCATTCGATCTTGAAAACGCGCCGAAGGTCGAGCGGAAAGCAGATCCGCCGAAAAAGAAAGAAAAGAAAGCTGTGGAAGTTGAAAAGGCCGTAGCTGTGGAAAAGGCACCGCAGGAGGATACTCCTGCTCCTGCTGCCTCGCAAAAGAAAGAGAAGAAAAAAGAGAAGAAGAATGACGTGGTCGAGGAGTCAGGGAAAAAGAAAGCAGCTGGGGGCGGTAAAGCTGTTCCAGCCGATGACGGAGATCCTAAGCCATCCATGATCGATCTTAGAGTGGGACATATTGTCGACGGTGAGTATAAATGCCAGTGGTTTGATGGGTTTACTGAGTCGAAATGATAGTAATGAAACATCCTGACGCGGATGGGCTGTATGTAGAAGTACGGGTGCTGCACACCTATGCCAAACTAATCTGATGACTACCCTAGCAAATTGACATTGGAGAGGAGACAGGTCCAAGGACCGTTGTTTCTGGACTTGTCCATTACATCCCGATAGAGGAGATGCGTGACAAGTACTTAGTTGCTGTGGTGCGTACTGTCTAGAATGTCGCTGTGTGTTGCTCATCACATATATTCCTGTCCAGTGTAATTTGAAACCTGCGAATATGCGTGGTATCAAGAGCTTCGCTATGGTTCTTGCGGTAGGGGAACAAACATATCACTGACTTAGTCTAAGGACTGAACAAGCTGATACTTGCAGGCTACTTCGAAAGAGGGTAAGGAGGGAGGTATAGAACTTATTCAGCCTCCTTCAAATTCGAAGCCTGGTGACAGGGTGTACTTCGAGGGTTCTGAATTCGAAAGTAAATACTTACTCCGTTCTTCACATACTGGGTCATTTTTACTCGGCATAGGTGACATTCCACTTGCGCAACTGAATCCAAAGAAGAAAATATTTGAAACAATCCAACCTGGTCTGTTCACTGTAATTCACTTTGAGGAAGAGCTTACTGTTTATCGATTCAGGATTCACCACCCTGGAGACACGAGAGGCAGCATGGATCAACCCAACAACAAAAAGTGTGCACAGAATTCGTACCAAAGACGGCATCTGCATAGCACCTACTTTGGTTGGCGCATCTCTATCCTAGACATGAATGTATGAGCAGCACTTGCAAATTATATTGGCGAGGTTTTATTCTTCAAGAAAGAAAACAGAAGGCCAATAACAAAAAGTCGGTGGTGATGATCATGGTCATTCATCTGTCGCTCAAGTGGGTATGTATTTTCGGTCCAGTAAGACGTACCCGATAACAATATGGATATTCGTCGGATACTCACCAGAACCTGATTTCCTCCATCACCTTTGCGATGGCTTAGCGTTACTTCTGGATCGGCTACCGGAACCGCGGGGTAGATGTTGGTCGATTCATATGCCGACACAGAATCTTTACTGACTACGAAGACCATACTAGGCAGTGTTCCATGAGAACTGTTACATTGGATTTGTTGCAACTTTTCAGCAATGCTATGCCATTTCCGCCATGCTACGTCTATATATTCCGGCCGGGCCGTGAGCTTGTGAGAGCTTCGAAGCATCGCATGATGATTTCCGGTGTGAATGGTGGCACATCAACAATAGGAAGGAGGGGTAACGGAACTTGCACAGGGTACTGTGAGAATATATTTCTATCAGCTTATACAGCTCAACAACCTTTTGGCAGCGCAAAGAATATATATCCTTCTATTATCCTTCTAGTCCGTGCGTTGCTCGAATAGAACAGCTATAAACATCTGTAAGGATGTCTAAATTTCATTCATCATCCCCGTTTTGACATCGTGGCAAGCGGGAGGCACCCAGTGGCTCGTCTTCCTCACATTCACTGGACGGATGCGGCCGAGGAACTACCACAAACTGCTCGGAGCACAATCGCATTTCTCCTGTTCTCTCATCCCGGACATATTCTCGCATACTGGACACATTCCCGCATAGGTAGCTGCCTTTCGCGAGTCCCGACACGGAAGCAGAGCCAGGACTTACCCTGAGACAAGTGCAACTGCCCATTCAGCTATATTAGCTGACAATCACAATGATAATCACGGAACCTTCAACTATACACGAGCCAGATGTACTGACTCAAATTTAGCTGTGAGTATATGGTGTCCGTGTTTCCCAACAAGGCAGTGCAAAGTGGAGAAGGCTGTCCAGAGATGATGTTTGAAACGTATAACTTGGCAAGTTCTGAGAAGGTGCCAGTGATTGTACTTTTGCACTAGTGATTCTGTCACTACTTCAAGTTCTACTAGTTGAGCGTGCAGCTTTTCCCAATTCATTCCCTCAGCGTCTCTTCAATCCACCGTTACACTAATTTCGTTCCCTAGAATCAGCAAGATAACAATCTCACAATGACCTTCGTGACTGAGATGTTCACGATCGCAGAGTAATTTTTCTGTCTGTCAAGGTATGACGACGCTGACGCGTCACACAGCATACATAGCTATCTTGTTGGTGTTCACATCTTTGAGCTTCTCTCCCAGTTGACGAATCATATTTCAGCCTCTAGGTATCATGTTCAATTGGGGTCTTTACGGTGCCCTTTCTGCTCAAGTTTGTTAGTGAGAATCATAAAGATATATATTTTTTCTGATAGCGGGCCTAGATCTGTATTATTTGGCATTTCCGGAGGATAAGACCTTCAACAAAGCGCTAGTGTATGGCATTTACATCCTGGAGACCGCGCAAGCGATTCTTCTGTTGACCATTGGCATCTACTCTTACGGCTATCCACCAGGATATGCACTCACCAGAGATGTGCTGGCGCCTGTACTCAAGTTCCCGACACCTAGAGGGACCTCTACGATCACCTACTTCGAATGGATTTCTATACCGCTTCTGGGAGGACTGAGTATGGTTTCGCAAAGCGATTTCCAGATCAGTAACTTATTGCCTAGTAAAGTTACTTTCGCTGTCCAATCATTTTATGCATACCGCCTTCGTATCCTCGCGCGCTCGAGGGTGATCATGATTCTCATTGTCTCGGTGAGATTCTGTTTTAATCGCGGGAGTAGTCAAAACTTCCTCACCGTACCTACATAGTTGGCTCTCTCGCAATTTGTTGTGACTATCACGGGAGGATGTTTATTATTTAGTGGGCCTATGACTCAGTATCTCTGGGTTGATATGATATATGATGTCATTTCAGTATGTTTGTCAAATACTTGTGGTCAACTTCTCACTAAACACCTATCATGGCGGCTTTAGTTACCTTTGGCCTGGACCGCATTGAGCATTGCCTGCGACGTTGTTATTGCCGCCGCTATGACCTACTTTGTATGTTATGTATTGCTGCCAGTGCATTGTTATGTCATAAATGAACTTATCTCACTGACATAAAACTTGGAGCACAGCTATTGCGCAACGACAACGGTTGGAAATCTACGCACACGCTCCTGGTGAAACTCGTCTGTTTGGCAATTGAAACTGCTCCACGTCAGATGCCTGTGGTGCATGTCCGAGTCGTCGTTATAATCAAATCCTGTATTTTGACTGAGCACCTTCCGCAGTGGTTGTATCTGTAATCTGTCTTGTCCTCCTTTATGTGGCACACTACGATCCTTTTCGCCTGTCCGCTAACTCATTTTACCCCCCACTCTTGGTTCTGGGGAAGGTCTATTCAAATGCAATGATGGCCAATTTCAATCATCGTATCAAGATCTATAACGGTCGAAACGATCCCGAATCTACGTCGTTTGTTGATGTGTAATGTTGGGATCTGGTAGAATGTTGGCAGAACATGACATATATGATATAAGTCCAACCTTAGTATTCGAGTCAGAGCCCAAATGTGTACTAGTAGGTCCTCATTATAACTAGTAACTGCCCAATTTTCTCCGAGTCTACATATCTTTCATGAACGCAACAATCCTGCTCGGCTGGCAGAACGTTTAAATTTACATCAACTTGAACTAGAAAAGAGCAAATTACTACTTACCGACAACATGAAGTCCGCCACTCGGGGTCAGTAACTTACATAATCGACTCTCAAAAGTTGCTTCTGACCAACATGATACTACGGTCGCAACTAGGTCAGGCCATCCGCTGTTTTTCCTCGACAACGCGAGTCCATGCTCATGTCTCTCATATTGGACGCGAGCCCATAAAATACCCACCCAATGTTACTCTCACTCCATCTCCCACCTCGATAGCGGTGGCTGGACCTTTAGGAACCACATCCGTACCTCTCCAGTCCTACATGAAAATCGACTTTCCTGAACCTAATGTGATGACAGTCCTGGTGGAGGATGCAGAGATAAAGGTGCAGAGGCAGATGTGGGGAACGACGCGGACGTTGATAAACAATGCAATAATTGGCATGTCGGAGGGCTTTTCTGTCCCGCTCTATTTTGTTGGTGTTGGCTTTAGGGTAGCATTGGAAGATGATCCACGTGGCACATCCGAGGGCAGCACTGGACAGCGGTTCAGCATGAAAGTGGGCCATTCGCATATGGTCTATGTGCCCATTCCTGCCTACATAAAGGCAGAAGTGCCTTCGCCGACTAAAATCATCATTAGCTGCACGGATAAACACAAATTGGGTCTGTTTGCAGCGAAGATCAGAAATTATAGGAAACCTGAGCCATACAAGGGCAAGGCGAGTTGCTAGTTCTGATACGATGTTCGAGCATGACACTCATGATTTTGGGCAGGGGATATTTGTCGGGAACGAGCAAATACGGATAAAAAGCGTGAAAAAGAAATAATCCATAATATGGTGGCCCCTGTCGAACATCAGATGCACTGGGCCGTCTGCTGCGTAGCTCGCCAGTGTTGAGTCGCGCATTGCAAGTACCGCTAGACTACGATTTCAGGCTTCAACTGCATGTCTATGCATACATTCCGAAGACTAGAGGATACACCCCAAATAGATAGCTTATTCACTAGGATTGAAGAGAGTCTAAATACATGCCATGTAATGACTCGGACTCAATGAGTAGTGCTCACTGTGTGCTTACGTTCACGTGCCTAAGTATCCGCTTTGGGACTTCACGATCTTCAGTGTTCACAACCTGTTTCAACGTTCAAAATACTTCGGTCGGCTTCGATATATAGTGCTCACGCCTTCGTCAATCCTTTCAGTAATAACATGTCGACCTGCCCACCATACGCACCATTTTTCGGATTTGCAGGTGTCGCTTCAGCTGTTGGTCATCTCGCTGTCATTAAGCATTAACATCAGCTAACCTGTCTTTCCTCCTGTCTAGATGGTAATGAGCAGTAAGTTTCCTGCCGGCCCACGTGGTTTCCATGAACCTAAATCTTTCTGTGGCTGTTTCCAGCGGTGGGCGCGGCGTTTGGAACGTCGAAAGCCGGAATTGGTATCGCTGGTCTAGGGTCGTTCAAACCAGAGCGGATTATGAAGGTAAGTCTTGCTGTTATGATGCGTTTTTCTCTTAGAGTCTAACATAAGAACAGTCCTTAGTACCGGTTGTTATGGCTGGTATCATTGCTGTGTACGGTCTCGTAGTATCAGTCCTCATTGCAGGAGCACGTATGTCACTCGCCAATACATGTGGCTCATCTGATTCCAACTGCTACTTCCTCCAGTTAAACCAACAAATTACTCACTATTTGCTGGATTTATACATCTTGGTGCCGGCCTTGCGTGTGGTCTCAC
>QOVE01012500.1:0-11073 GCA_003521275.1 Tricholoma sp. MG99 | reverse complement strand
CGGCAGTGGGCGCAGTAACATTTACGCCTGAACCCAAAGCCAGGGCTACCAAGAAGCGGAAGCTGGCTTCCTGAGGTTTGAGCATCTTCTGAATTGTTGACTTATGCGGTTAACTTGTATTAATCGAAATGCAATGTTCGCGTTATCGCGATGTTTTGTAACCCCCTGGTTTCCTCTACCTAGTACTAACGAATACTAATCCAATGTTAATCCTCCTAACCGAAATTCCCCAAAACCCGAATTTGTATGTAGAACGAAATATGTGGTGGAACGAAGTATGTGGCAGAACGAAGTATGTGGTAGAACGAATTCAAATGTTGGTAGAACGAAGAATGCGAAGTGGATAAATATGATCATATGCTGCTGCTGACCCGCCCCTCGCAATGCAATTCCAGTATTGAGTGATGATGATGTGGTGATTGATCTACGAGAAAAACGGGTGAGATGCAGATGAGAAGAAAAAGCACAGAAGACATACAATAAAATATGATAGGCGAAACGAGTTGTGCAAAAATATCTCAAGCAACAACACAGTAGGTGCCAGTACCGCTGCCGCCACTGGTCTCCTCATTTGCAGGTGTAGATGCGTCGTCTCGTGCAAAAACGACACAGTATGTGCCAGTGCCGCTGCCTCCACCTGTCTCTTCATTGGTAGGAGGGGGTGTTGTGGTGTCAATGGACAAGAATGCGGCGAGAGAGGAGAAAGAGTCCATTATCGGTGAAGGTGGCGGCTAAGAAGCGGAGAGTAAGTCGCGAAGTTGTAGAGTAGGCGAGCTTGAGGAAACCGAGCGTCTAAGGGCAGACATTTTATATGAAAATTACTGCATCGTTCTCATCCGATATGGAGGGGTACGGAGCCAGTGCCCGAAGAGACACAGAAAGACAATAGAGGTTCGGCTATAGAGTAAGCAGGAGAACAATTGGAATACAAATGGGAATTAATGTGCACGGTCAACACAAAAGAACGACATCAGAACGGCCGCATCACTCCCGTCCATACTTCTTGTTCTGGTCCAAGTCATGATGTCATATGTGAGCAGGTCGGGTTTAAAGACATTGTAACAAATGTAACAAGTCCAGAAACCAAGCCAGTGCTGTCGTTTCTGTACATGTTGAGGCCGATTTAACCCAGGCGGATGCTATGAACTTGATGATGCGGGAAACCTACATATGTAGTTCGGCGGCCTTTGGGATCGTGCCTGAAGAGCCCAGCATGTAACTGAAATGTATGTAGGCAGTTCAGGGATTGGGGAAGGAGATTTGGTAGGTCGATCTTGTTCGAATATATTTCCGCTGTTCACATCATGCTCCAGGCTATTATAAGAGCCTCAGCTTATTGTTCGTTTTGTTTGATGGCACTCATAGAAACAATTAGGACCGGTGAGAAACGTCACGAGAGATAGTCAGGCGAAATAATTAGAGAGCACGCTTTGTAACTGGAATGCAGGCAGTTCCACACCTAGGGGAATGCGGCCACCCGATGTCGTTCACAGGTACTGGTGTTTCTGTTGTTCACATAACGCTTATTGTTCATTTGGTTCGAAGGGAGATACGACTCACTGGAAACATTGAAGGTTTAATAGTAACTATTTCCCGTTGAGGTACCGCAGTTGTCTAGACAGGTCCTTACTTTTAGAGTTCCAGACAGATTCGGAGTCACAGAAACGAAGGCTAGCTGCAAGGGGCCCGGGGTAGGAGGATTGCGCACGTCACGATAGTGCGTGGTTACTAGTAGGAGGCTAGTGTTAGGTTAGCTGTCTTGTTTAGGGTGATCAGAGCGATGATATATAGCCCCCCTTGGGGTTTGCCTCATCTCGGGAGGTACTACTACAACTTTAGTACTATTCGTAGTAATAGTTATTCGGCCCGGGCTTCCGAATCACTATTTTCACGTTGAATCACTATTTCTTCCAGCCAGATTGCAATTTCTGCAGTGATTGTATTACAACCAGCGTCACGGCCGCACTCGGGGTCCCGTCTCCTCACCCACGACGCCGTATCGACATCCCTCTCCCCTCCTCCCAGCTGCATGCCTCTATCCGGTAACTATCCGTGGATCAGCCACTTCAACCACCACCACTGCCTTTCGACCTAACTTCAGTGCAAACTCCACCTGCCATGTCAACTGTGTTGTACGTGTCAATGGGGGGTGTTACACGCCGCGTTCATCTCGGTTAGGGTACAGAAAATATTTATTATAATCTATTTATTGAAAGACTCGGAGGCCCTGACACTCTCTTGTTGGAGCACTACTAGTACTCGGTGCCAATACGTAAGTGTTCTGCCATATATTATGTCTTCCTGGCTTCATCAGTAGAGCACTTCAGCAACCCCGGTCAAAATGGAACCGAATGACCGAAATCTGCTAAGTTTTGACTGCTCCACCAACTCCACTGCTCAATTCGTCATCACCCCACTCGACCCAGCTCAGTTGTTTGTGTACATGTGACTGACGCGTAACTGCTAGTGGAACTCAAATTGGACGCGTTCTACTCTTTGTCCCTTTATAAATTCAAAACATCCAGAAGTAAGAGTATACAACTGACAGTGCTGGCACATTGCCCGAATTGTGCAGTCAAGAAAAGCCCAAACAGACGGAAGCGGTGCACCAGCTTGGTGAATCGCATGTGCATAGGAGTCCAGGACTCCAACTTTGCTGGTGCGAGTATCCCCTCAGTGTCGAATCCTAAAAGCTTGCCCCACCTCTGATTGATCCAAGAGGAGAGCTCATTCACAACCTCCGATATCGCACTGGTCGGTCGCTGATCCATCATTACTAGGTCGTTTAGATCACCTGCGGACTTAAAACGCGCAAGGAGCAGACAAAGCGCTTCAACCGCGTTGAATTTAGACCGAGTTTTCGTTACAAATAGATTGGGGATGTGCAGGACTCGAACTAAGTCAGCTATTTCATCTGCATAGAATCTGTTTTTCATTACTCAATCATGTGGCTACAAAATCCTTCTCAACCATACCGGAAGCGATACAAACAATCCCAAGTCAGTAATCCCTCCAGAGCCTCCATGGAAATACGGAAGCCTCCCTGCTCAGGATGAGCTGTGATAGGCCTGAATGCATCCGAATTGAAGAGGCTGGCAGCACTGTAAATCTGAGAGGAAGGAGCTGTCTCAGTCAGGGTTTGAACAAGAATATGGAGGGTGTGTCGGCTCAGCGCAGGTAGAACACCTAGTATCAGATTTCGTATGGTCACCTTGACATAGTGGTTCGAGCCTTCGGGGTGGAATAACTAAATATTGAAATAAGTCAAATGGTTCGACATGCTCCTGCACGTGAACGCAGAGCTCAGTTCAAGTTTTTGACCGAAAAATGCTCAGGAACGAGCGAAAAATCAAGTTTGACCGGGTTGCTGAAGTGCTCTAGTGAGGCTGCCAGGTAGTTAGTGAGGTTCCGAAGTCGGTGTATATAATCACAATACGATGTTAAACAAGAGGTTGGACCTTGGACAGGGTAAGGCTTCGAATGCATCATGAATTTCATTTGGACGACGTGTATATATAAGAAACAAAGAATTATGGAATGCAAAAGTCCCTATTGAAGCATGACAGCAAAATGCAAGTTTTCACAACAAAGCAAGGCAAACTTTTTAGCAGCATGTGAGCGACATATCGGAGAAGACGAGAACACGCATATAGCGAATGAGAGTGTAGAGGTTAGGAGCTACAAGGGAACAGGGGATATCGCGCTGAATAATGAAGGAAAGGCCATGGTGGATGATGACCTATCTCCGACGGACAAAGCATCTCTGATTTAGCACAGTCCGACCAGCCGTTGTGCAAGAGCCTGGACCAGGTGCGCCTCAACTCCAAACTCCCTGGCGATGTCTGCGAGCGCTCCCACATTGTGCTCGCTTCCGGGATTCGACTGTCGGAAAGACGCCTCTCTGTTTAAGGCACCAGAAGCGGCTTCGCACAAACTCTGATTGTCTGGTGTCCTTGGCTGGCTATAACCCGAGCGAGAGCTAGACTGAGATCCAGATGCTGAGGTAGATGTCGGACAGGGAGCAAGGCAGAGAGACTCGAGAAGTACGGTGAACTTGCCAATCTGCTGGGTAGTGAATGCTAGTGATGGAAGATTGAGCATACGAGTTGTCAAGGAAGGACAAAATCTCACCTTGACAGCTCATGGCAGTCTCAATAATGTCAGAGACAAGTTCCATGGGATACTGGTCGTCTACAATTGCCGTCCCAAATGATCCTTTGCCGCGGTTAATGCGTGTACGAAGAACCTGAACAGCGGCTGTGGACATATGGCAGTCAGAATGATAAGCAATTAAACGAGATATTGCGTACCATAAGTAACATCTAATCAAGTACCAGGCACGTCAGCGTACAGTCGTAAGTAGGAAGGGTAGGACTTACCATACAGCATGTCCCTCACGCCTGCGGACCAAAAGACTCGACTATCCACATCGATAGGGAACTTACTCAAGATGCTGGTAAGGGAGTGGAAAGGCAGTGACGGAACTTTCAAGAAATGGGACTGTCCGCATAGATGTCAGTAATCTGTTGAACCAAGAGGAATAGCTCACATCTGGCTCTCTGATCAGGTGCAACAAACCAGTAACCTCTTCCTCTGTTATGAGTCCTCCTTCTAAAGCACCAATGATCCTCTCGCTATCCAAGCCAGCCAAAGAAGGTCGGGAACCATCAAACGTCCCCTTCCAGTTTGGAAATAACTAAACGGGAAAGCCTTTAGTTAGTTTTGAGTCACACTATGAAGAGAAGAAAAATAAGGGAGTGCCATATTACAATGATAACAGTCAATCCGCCGCTGAAAAAATAAAACAAAACACAACTTTCAAGAGCTGTCGAGAATGACGCGGGTATTTGAACCAGTCGCAAGCAGGAATATAGGGCAAAATCTGAGCCTAGAAGCCGATCATGATCAAGCACAGAAGTCGCAGATGCAAGCGAGCTCTTCGATGGAAAAAGACAGCAGGGAAAGACAGTCCGCCGCTGAACGGGCCCCGAGATGAAATGGAACCCACAGGCAAATAATACTCACATCAGACATTAGTTCCTCCTGACCAGTTCGGGTGATCGTTACACCCCTAGCCCTCCTTCCTTTGCCCAGCACGCTGCCCCGTTCCCGCCGTTTAATTAATTTCCGACCACCATCTCTATGCTCGTCGTTAGCACCCTCAAGCCCACCACCCTCACCCCTCAGAATTCGGCCCGCGATAGCAGCATCCCCTACTTCTACATATGCATGACTCATAGTTTTTCCTTTTGCGTCTAAAAGCACATGAACACGCTCTACCGGTTGCTGTAGCCATTGTTTAATTTGTGGTGGGGTGATGTCCTGCACAAATCAGGTGAAAGAACAGAGTTAGCAAATATTCGAAGGACGAGAAGAGAAGGGAACAAAAGCGTACCCAAGGAACATTATCGATCCTCAATACAACATTCTCTTCGGGCTTTTCACTACCTCGTCGTTTCGACACTTTCCTCTCACTGTCCTGGAGAACTAGTTTATCTGCGGCTTGTTCCTCCGACTCGTCACGCAGCTTGGGCGTACTAGCCCTCACATCGTTCAGCCCAAGTCCAAACTCGAAAGCGCTGTCTAGCCCATCCACACAACTACCACTCTCTGGTGATGAAAACAAGGGTTCCATGAAACTCTTTCCGCTCCAGGTCACATCGTCGCTTTTGTTCTCGTGTTGTTCTTTCTTGTCGGTGTTGGATAGCTGTTCATTATCTTTCTTACTCCCGTCACCAGGTACTAATTTGAAATCCTGGACCTTCCCACGACAAACAGCACACTCCATATCTTTCTCTCCAACAATGTTCAATGCGCTTGTCAGACATGCTGAACATAGAGGGTGCTCGCACGGAATTAACACAGCTAGCGTGCGAGGATGAGACGCCAGACAGACAGAACATCCATTTTGCTTGGCTTCAGGTGGTGTCGCAGCGTCAGGAGCCTTCTTGTTGCTAGTCGCATTAACAGAGATGGGCGGTAGAATTGGAGCAGAAGCCGGAATGGGAACCCACGCTGGTCCACCAATGTATCCTCTAGCCCCAGGTCCCAGTCCAAAGGAAGGGTCGAGCAGTGGAATAGGGGCTTGCGGTGCACGAGAGAAATCCTGGCGAAGTCCCATGTAGACATTGTTGGTGATCGCTGCGCCATGCTGATGGAAATGTTGCTCTACGCTCTCGGCAATGCTACTGAGACTTTGCCCTTGAAAAGGATCAGCATATAAATTTTGGCCGTGCGACGTGAAGTACTGAGGAGAAAAGGAGGGGAGGGAATAGTTCGAGTATTGATATGTGTTCGAGTCGGAATGGTGGTCGCTGGAATTATGGGGATCGTACAAAGGGTTGTTATCGCCGCCGTCATCTTGCTCCAATATATCTTCACAAGAAACATCATATTCGTTTTCGAAGTCGTTTTCGTCGATATCAAACAGGTCAAGGGAGGCATCCTGATTCAAGCCAAAATTCAAGCTACTGTTAATGTTTTGGGAGGGAGTGCGTATCTATCGTTTACCATTATGAACAACGAACACAAGACGTCAAACTGAGGAGCTCACTGTTCCAAAGGCTTCCCTTCTGCGAGTTTGAGGAGGATCCGTAAAGCTACCCTTGAACTTGAGCTGTCTAGCTAGCGCTCTGTTCGGGGGCGGCGTCGTCATCAAATGATTTTGTGACTGACCCAGGCGGCGAGCGATGAGGGGGGATGTGGGTGGCCCAGTAGCGCGTGCTGTACAGTTGCGCAGCATAGTAGGTGAAGAGAAGACACGGGAAGTAGGAACTGGAGCGTGAGATTGGGAGCGCGGCCTAGTTGTCGTTGCCGACACAGTCGTTCGTCGTTGATTTGATAGGAAGGGTGGAGGGAGGAGCGCTGTATAAGAAATACAATCGGTCGCTGTTTAATTGCGAGCGGTCTCCAAGACAAACCTTCTTCAGTGGAAATGAATCCGGAATCGTTAACATCAGAAAGGGTCTGTTCACTGGCTATATGCGCGTCATTAGTTGAGTTATGGGAATCAAATAATTATACATACCTTCATCGTCGGCATACTGTGAATCTTCGTTGACGGATGATACTTTAATACCATTCTCGCTCGCTCGCGACCGCCAATTCTGAGCAATGTCAGCGAGACTTTGATCTTTTCCGGGTGTCCCTGAGGCAGGTCTGGCGACCTCTGGAGAGAAAGGATAATCATTTTTGCTGATACCAATATGATCAGGCGTTGTAAGCGTCGATGAACCTCCCGAGACTGATGATGAAAACGAGCGAAGACTGAGTGGGGTGTATGGACTCGCTGGTGTTACAGGGGACCTATAATACGATTGAGAAGAAGAATAACGATGCTGACGGGGTGCTGGGAGACGCTGAGGAGTAACAGGATGGCTCTTGCGAGAGGTGGAGCGGGCCACGGTGGGCGACGTTGGAACTGAGTAGCTCATGGCGAGAAAGTTGAAAATGTTTACAACCCGTGACAACAGACATCGACACGACTTGTCACGTCACGCTATAACGCGTCGTGATCATGTGATCGCATCGCACAACAGTGACAACACGCAGCGACGGCGGCAGCGTAGTTATGCATTACTAGTAAGTATACGATAGGGACTACCCACCAGTTAGAGTGCTGCAATCGGGCCAGTGAAATAAAAGTATGTTACTGTAAGTCTGAAATGTTCTGTAATCTGCCTCTACAGGAACTCCCAGTTCGTTCAAACTGAAGAATCAAAGGTATGGTATATTTCAATATATTCCAGCTTTTCCACAACTTGACTCATGCTTGGGCGGGCTTCTGGGTCGTAAACACAACACCATTGCAAGAGCTGTAAAAGCTCAGTGCTGAGCCCATTCTCTCGGAGTCTTTCGGGCAGACCTTCTCTCACTGGCAACCCTAGTGTCTCGAGATTCTCTCCGATGGATGGAGCTCTCCCAGTGAACATCTAGGATAAAGTACTTATTAGTGCATAGCCTCAAAGAGTTGAAAATAAGTCTAACTGACCGCAAATGTGGTCAATCCAAATGAATACACATCCATAGCTGTTGTGCGCGCCATACAGGTGTCCGACACCACCAACAGTAACTCTGGCGACTGATAGACAGAATGCGGCTGAGGTAGTTGAAGACTCTGATGAAATGGAAATTGGCCACTTGCAAGTGTATACACCGAGATATCAGTAATCGTAGCATGTCCCTCGTCTGTGACGAAGATGTTACCCTGCATCGAACAATTAGCTAATTGTACAGCTTGTGAACCTTCGTTGCATGGTACCGGGTATATATTTCCATGAACGATGCCGAACGTGTGAAGATGTTCCAATGCCTTCGAAGCTTGTACGGCCTGACAAGACCAGATAAGACCAGTTTGTTCATGGAAGCATTACTCACAAGGGAAATTGTGGAAGCTGCGGGATGTCGTTTGAGATATGTCAAGACATTACCTTGACTGTACCATGTTGTGACCATAGCCTTGGTCGAACGTGTCCCCTGTGCCATAGATAATTCATGTACATCGATAAATACGAAGGAGGTGATGTGCTTATGCACAAATGCGGCGGGATGGGATTTGTAACGGCTCAACAGCAAGGACGGGAGCTGCAAACAAAAGGTATCCTTCAAGTCCTCATCGCCTAAATTGCTGAAGGGAGCGCGCACCCCTTCCTGGCCGTCATCACTGACCCGAAAAACCTTGACTGCCATCTAAAATTGTCCTTGAAAAATTAAGATAGGTCCCACGGCGAAGTGGCACTCACCTCTTTTGAAAATGTACGGAATGATACAGGATGACCAGAAGTTGGCATGTGACATATGTAGCTATAGATGCCCTGATGGACAAGAGAAAGCCCTACAACACAGTCCGTGGAGACAATTCTGATGTCATTTATAGCCTAGGTCCACAGTCAGCAACTATAATCGAATAGTATATTGAAATGTGACATTTTCAGCTGGCAGCGTTGACATGTCGTGCTTGTATATTGAAGGGGGGTGCCAAAGGCTAAGGCAAGCATAACTTCAAGTTGAACCTTCGTTGTTATTTTATAAGCACACCTAGCCATCTTCTAAAGGAGATTCAGGTCTACGCCGATCTGGCGGTCAAAATTAGCGTTACGCGAATACGACACGAGCCTGAGGAGGCGATTACCTCATTCGAGTACCCCTGGTGGAAGTGACATGAGGCACAGCTTAATAGAGCGCATTTGCAACCATTTTTACTGAACCTGTTAACCAATCACATTACCACGATCGTGAAAAAAATTCCTTTTCTGTCAAAAAAAAAGAGTTGCAAATGCGCTCTGATCACGAACCTCCCTGATCGCTCGTTAACTACAACAAATTCAGTGTGGTTAAACCTGGTTAAACCGAAATATGTTGGTGGGTGGGTCCGCACATGGGGGTGAGCGGCATGAGAAAGAAACCTATGCTTTGAAAGCAGTGGAAAAGCAAGTTGTAACTTCAGTCCCGCCGGCCTCCTGATGTCGCAACACTGTTAAAATCAAAGAGATGGCAAAGAGGAGATAGAAGCTTGAGGCCCAGGCTGGCCCGGGGCTGGCAAAGCTGTCACTTTGGTGGAGTGAATGTATGTACTATGTAATACAAAAACCCTGATGTTCCGTTGGATCCCGGGCCTGCGAAACAGTAAGATTCATGCCATGTCGCCGTTGAGCGCTTGAGCCCATGCATAAACGAATTATAAAATGCAGACAACGTGGCAGTCGGGATATGTCAATGCATTGGTGCTGGCAATGTTTCAGGACTCGGAATGGGAGTTATCTCCGGCCACGAGTCATCGAGGTTATGGTAGAACTCTAGAAGGGTCGACAAGTATCAGGGAAATAACCTTGTGTCCGGCATTGGTATGACAACGAAAATGCTGTATCACGCCGCAACTTGGCCGCAACTCTGCTGAAGATCTGATCATCATGTTTTAGTGGCGAACGAGCTAAATTTAGTATGTACATACTTGCCCCCTTCAGCAATGATTACTATCTAAACTCCTATGGATAAGCGCTAAGCAAGCCTAACCATGGCAAGCAACTTGCTTGCTTCCTTCGAAAACTGAAAGAGATACAAATCCGTGGCCGCCAGCAATGCGGCTGCAGCTTGTACATATTCAGCACCGAACAACATGATAGATCGTCGGACTCCATAATCAGATTCATCTAACGTACGATTAGCGGCGCCACCGTCTGACTGTCTGTGAGTGACAAAAAAATTATTTTCCTTGGCTTCACGAGCCATGAGTAGGCTAAGGCCAAAAATCACAGATCTAGAGGTGATTGGACTCACAACTTGAACGAGGATGCTCGGTTGGCATTTGATGCGAGCTCGGGAACAAAAATAATTGGCCAGGGAAAGGGCAAGGGGGGAGGCACCTTTGACATGCTCAGTCGTGAGACATGGGTTCCATTGCCGACTGGATTAAAAAAAACCCATAGTAAGTAGGAGATAAGTCGATGACTTGCTGGGAACCAGTGGCCGCCACTGTCAGTCTTTCAAGTTCAACCACCGTGACATATATGGCTGAACTTGGCCATTGAAGGATAGTTCTGCGAGTATAATTCCTAGGACACTGGCGACCACAGGTTTCTTCAATGATCATTTACATATGTGCCAGAGTAGCGAGCTGCGGAAGGGATTGTTCTAGAGAACCCTGAGTCATTCTGCAGGTAAATCATTTCCCCCTAGTAGTACAGTTAAGCAAACGTACTCGAGACCTCCTCCTCGGCCCTTGGGATGGTAGAAGCTCCGAGCATTGTCGAGATTGTCGACGCGTTGAGGCATTAAAGTAAGTATTGTCAGCCTCTATGTAGGCGTGCCCGACGGGTAGCATATCCCTGATCCGATGTTACCATACAGTTAGTCAATTTTTACTGTGCGCCGCCAATACGTTATGAAATTTTTGGCTCGCAGCTTCTGTTTCCGGACCAGCTGAATTTGAAGTGCTGCTATGCATAAATCTTAGATGAAACTAAGTTAACAACGAACTGTTTGTAAAGGTAGATGTCTGTAGGGTCACTCATCAGGAAATTGGGGCGGTGCCGGTTTGATCAGGCGGAGTTGATAAGATCACAGCTGAATTGTAAT
>QOVE01012369.1:2008-19653 GCA_003521275.1 Tricholoma sp. MG99 | reverse complement strand
ACAAAACCAAAGTCACCCTGATTCACTGATGCGGCTGTGCGGGCGCTAATCAGTAACTTTTAAAAGCGTACACGTGTCGACTTGAACTGTCACTGCGATGTTCTTCCCAAATCCAGATACGGTCGTGTTCACTGGTGACCCTCAGCTCACCGACGTGCAAGGAAATGTTATTCTAAACCAACATCAGCAATCCAACGAAGCGGGTCCGTAACCCTAGTTTCAACAGACAACCCAAGTTACTCACACAGTATATGTGTATAGGCATCTCACTTCTTCGAAACTTTATCTCTAGCGGGGCCGCTTTTGATGCTCAAGAACGTTTTCCGCCACCAAAATGTCATCCCGACACTCGGAAAGCAGTTCTACGTTGCATCGAGGAATGGATTCGGAGACCGCATGATCGGGACCGTATACTCTGGCTTTATGGACCTGCTGGAGCCGGCAAGTCAGCCATAGCGCAAACTGTAGCTGAGCGCATGGCAGACCAAAAGAAACGAGTAACGAGCTTTTTCTTCTTTCGTGGAAACCCGGATCGCAATACCGCACTCAAGCTTTGGCCGACCCTTGCGTATCAAATCGCAGCGTTAGACGACAAAGTGAAGAAGCGAATTGGCAGTATAGTTACGAACACCCCAGATATCTTCAGCAAAACGCTCGCCAGTCAGCTGGAAGCGCTGATCGTCGAGCCGTTGTGTTCAAAGCGATATAGATGGCTTCATTTGTGGCGGAAATTTGAACGCTGGCCAAAAGACCGTATCCTGGTGATCATAGATGGACTCGATGAGTGTAAAAGCGAAGAGGACCAGTGTGCCATCGTATCTTCCATTTCTCGGATCATTCATAGACATCGTCTTCCATTGCGCTTCTTGATCGCAAGTCGTCCCGAACCCCACATTCGCCATTCTTTCGAGAGTCGCAACCTTGAAGGAATGTGCTATCCTATCTTTTTGGATGATTCATTCAACCCGGTGCACGACGTCCACGTGTACTTGCGCAGTGAATTCGATAAATTGCGAACTAAATATGCCGATATAATAGGGTCCGACTCGGACTCTGAACCGTGGCCATCGAACAATGTTGTTCAATTGCTAGCAGACAAGTCCAGTGGGCAATTCATTTATGCATCAACAGTCCTCAAATTCGTCGACAATGAGGACTGCCGGCCTGAGGATCAACTCGAGGTTGTGTTGAATGCATCAAGAGTCACGACATCGACCGAAAATCCGTTTGCGGCCCTCGATCAGCTATATCTGCAAATTCTGTCCACGAGTAAAAACAGAACTCTTCTCCTCCGCATTCTTGGATGCATTCTTGTTTCTCAGGATTCCCTTCGTGCAGCTGATATTGAACGCCTGCTGTCCCTTCGCAAAGGAGATGTGGGCTTGACATTACGCCGAATTCATTCACTTCTGCATGTTCCGAGGGAGAACGGACAAACTATCTATGTCTATCACAAATCTCTAGCAGATTTTTTGTTCAATCAAGATCGCGCTGGCGATTGTTATATAAAGCTCGAACATTGTCATTTAGATCTTGCCCGTTGTTGTTTTCGCATTCTACGATTACCCCAAAAGAATCGGTAGGTCAGTTATTTCATGATCTAGCGTATCTGCTAAAAATCTTGTGCTTCAAAGTCTTGAACCCATGAGTGAATATGCAGCTGTGTACTGGCATACACATTGCACCCACGCCTTGCTTGATGATGAACTTTTCGAAGATATGCATGCCTTTCTTCAGCTTGATGTCGTGGTGCTCTGGAAATTTTTCCGGCATTATCGTTCTAAGATCCATGCCAACCTTGTCGCAATTTCAAAGAGCCAAATGACAGTTGTAATAGAACACTTCAAGGTAACCGTTGAGATGTGCTGTATATTTGTGGCATTGGCCAATGACGCCTATTATTTTACAGTCGATTCAATCACATTTCTCCCAAGCCTTTTTGTTATCCGAGTCAGTGGAAAGGCTGACTCTGCACCTGCAGGACACACTTGAGAAGATATATTATCACATATTGACCTTGGACAACCAGGACATATTCCCATATATTGCTTATATGTGTGATCTTGGTCCTGATTTAGACCATGAGCTCATCTTACAGAAGATATTCCTTCAACCGGATGTTTATTTTGACAATCTTACGAGAGTGATTGTCTTTGGAGGAACCGATCGAGAGGCCTTTCTCACCTTCCTCATGCGCCAGAAGGACCACATGGCTGGATTTATCAAACCTGAGGAAGCACATACTCGCCTTGCAATACAATGTCTCTATTTTTTGCAGAGGGAGGGTAACCATGGTCCACTGGGGAATAAGGTTGTTGAAAACTATGCAAAAAACCATTGGTGTGATCACCTATGCCGAGTGCCACCCAATGAGGAGCTGATCAAGCTTATAATCCCTCTGAATCCTCTTATACCGCATCTAGCGGTAAGCTGCACTGCCGAGCAGGCAAAAGAAGTACTCGAATGGTTCAATGTAAGCTGACATATGGTTCATAGGCCTAGGCCAACTCTCACTGGTTTTATAACAGGGATGTCGTGAGTTAAACATACCAGGGAGGTGGACGTTTGTGATGGACTGGGAGATGGCAGCAAATGCCAGTGGGCTCAGGCTCTGAGCCCATCCTACCGCCCCATGATTGTCCGCGCAACACGCACCCGCGAACATCGTGATCACGACCACCTCGTTCTTTCCTGAATTTCTACCACTGGCAGACTTTTTCCCTCCACGTTGTCCGCCTAATCACAGCTTTCCTCTGAAAAGGATCAGCAAATACGAAACTGATGCCAGAATTTCTGTATCAGTGCCGATATCCTCCGAAGACGCCTTGCCCATCATGATTCACTTGCGTATTACGGAGGCTTTGACTTGTTGCAATCTTGGGAAGAATGAGGCTCAATTTTATAGTCTAAGCACTCACAATGCTACCATGATAATCCTGCTGTCGAAACCATGATTGCAACGCGAGGGAATTAACATCCCATCACACATTCCAACGACTGATGAATGCGGCATCTGGGCATGGCTATGCAACAACTATCAGGACTACCAAGGACTGGACGAGAAAGCGGGGAGACAGTGGCAGGGTGAGGATCGGAGAGAGTAATGCTGTAGTACCAATACGGTGTGGTCTCAGTCCTAATTCGTAGTTATGTATCCCCAGTACTAGTGTATACCATCAGAAATAAGTACAACCAAAAATACAATGATCATTGTGTTACAGAATTTACTTTTAACGTGGCCTTTCAAATTCATTTCGATCCTTTCCAGCGCACTTCAGAGCTTTTTTCGAGACTTTTCTCAGCTTTGGAAAGAACCTGGTACTTTTAAAAGGAAAGTGACTGGGCATGAAAAGTACCCGTGGTCTTTAGGACTTTTGATCCTTTTTGGACTTTTGGGACTTTTAAAAGTCCTGAAAGTCTTCAAAAAAGAACTTGAAGTTCAAGCCTTGACTTTGGCCTGGCCTGAGGCGGCTTTGGCTTTTTCAAACCTCAGGCCAGGCCAAAGCCGCCACTCACGGCTTGGCTCCAGGTTGGCTTGGCCCAGGCCGCGGCTTTTGTATGTAAAAATGAATTTTCGCGTACAATACTCCAGCACTTGATAATTTGAGGACTACAGATAATAAACATGTGGTAGTACTAGTGATGTACATGGCTTGGCTCAAAGCCGTAAGCCGACTTACAGAATGGTGTGGTCGACCAGCGATCAGCTTAGGAGCTGAACACATAGGGCGAAGAGAGGTAGTTCAAGTCAAGTAACGAAAGAAAAACGCGAAAAAATGGGCAATGGGTTCGTGCATCCCCAAAGTCCTCCGGATCGATTATCCTAAATGGTTAGTTTTGGTTTGAGGCCCGTGTTATTGAAACTGGGAAAGTGACTGTAGCCTTTCCGCAGAACTACTAGTAGTTCGTACCAAAGACAACCACGTCAGGGCTGCCGTAGCTTCTCGATAACACGTTTCCGGTGTAGGCCCACTAAGGATGAGCTTTCTCGTCAGCCTGGCTAGCGTCATCTGAAAAGAAAAGCAATATGATGCTCACATTTATATACCCCCCATCACCATTCCTGCTGAATGTTCCAGAGTGGAACCAAAAGAGATCATACCTGTTGGGACATGACCTTCAGAAGTGGTTATAACATACTGCAGGCAATGCTCACCCTATTGTCCTTCCGAAAGATATGTCAAGCTCGTGGTGTAACTGATCCCAATCATTGCCTCGAGTCCCATCGAACGAGAAATCATAGGATGTGTGGCATATAACATAGTTATAATTGGAGTTATTACTATAGAAGCGAGTGATCACCGCCTGAGTGTATTCCTCGCGCCGGGCCTATGCCAAATCATAGTAGTTGATGCTAAAAATTCGAGAAGCATCATGATTAGATTAAGACCCACTGTATCGTCTCCCTCGATGAGGTTTACAAGACCTCCGACGAGGAGTAAAATTAAGCCTACAGCGATAACAACAAGCATGATTTCTGCTCCGATTTGCCTGGACTCAACGTCGTTGCCAACGTCGACACCGCGTTCTGCAAGTGCCAAATCAGTGCCATTAACCTCGCGAGCTTGAACTTGAAGTAGGTTCGATTGGCGAGGTTTAATCGATCGAGGATCAACATAGCCATCGGACACAGGAGGAACATATGCAGGGTTTGCCAGTGTTGTGGATATACTGGCCAATGCATATATGAGGAGGATGAATCGTGAAAGAGTCTGAGATATCTTCATCGTTACAGAGTGCAAGTTGTGGGAAGGTTAGAGCGAGGATGGTAGAAAATGGTGTGATATAGTCACGGATGGGGACTGGCAGTGACACCAGCAGCTGGGATGTAAAATAGAAGGATAGGCTACAATCAGGCTATTTAAGCATTGAGAACTCGGATACCATAGGATGCATTCAGTGGCATGACCGTGCTCAACTTGAAGGCAAACGTGTAGAGGTAAGTTGGAACCCTAGCAACATGCTAGTGGAATTTCATCGATGCACTCGGATGTAATACGACTTGGGGTCGAACGTACATGAGGCAGTAAGGTTTAATCCGAAGGGAGACAATTTCCATGGTACTGGCTGAGAGAATCGCAACTAGTCGGTCAACGAATCTTCGATCGCGTGAAATTCAGCTTGCTTGTGTTTAAAATTTGGATCCAAAAACCTGAATGATCCGAAAAGGAGAGGCGAGCAGAGTCATGACCATAATACTTGACTAGCCTTGACTGATGGAGCAAATTCGCGCCTGACTATGGGCTGTCCCGCAGCGGATTCGGACTTCCGGGCGCTCAATGCAGGAGACACGCGTGACGCCAGTACGTTGGAGAAAACGGAGTGACGCCATTTACATCTCATGAGGTGCGTTTGCCAGGGCCAGCGGGGATGGTACTGTCTGGGATGGAGTAAGCATATTCAAGTTCTTAATTCGCTCTGGCATTGGATCACTTACAAGTTACGAACATCGTTTGAATATGTAGTCTTGTACGTGATTGATCTTTCGTTTTAGATAAGAGGTTTACAATAATGCTTACACTATTTGTAGGTGACAACGTGCTCGAGCTGCTGCCTGTTCTGTTGATTCCGGGGTTCGGGTTCGGCTAGCTTGTGCCAAGTGCATTATACCTCATCACATATGACTGTTCTGCATCCAGGACGGCTGATGCATGCAAAGCGGAATGCTAGTTGATTCCCAGTTTCGAGTAGCATCTGTAACCCTCCACTACGAGGGTCGTTGGCAAATGCTACGGCATGTCCAAGACTCCAAGCCAGTGAGCTCCAAGTCGACTGAACGATCTGCATACTAGTTTACTGGTGTCATTCACAACGTTCACCGATGACAAATGTACAAACTCACAAACGGCGTGGTTAACTTCATCGCGGACGCTCCTTGACTTAGTACCGCCACCATCTACAACTTTTCCCACGGTTTGTACACCGTCGGAAGAGCGAAGAAGGGCGAACATAAGGATAGATTAGCGTCAAATACCTTTATTTAACTCTCAATACTCTACCTACTTCATATCTCAATTACCCATATCCATGGCTCCAACTACCAGACAAAAAGCCGTTGCAGTAACAACAAAAAGACCAGAAAAGAGCTCGAAGATGCAGACGGCCTTAACACTGCCATTAAGTCGAAACAGCAAGCCATAGCATACCTCACAACAGGAGATTACATCACACCCGGTAAGCCCATAGATCTACACATTTTGTCTCGTGTTCTTCTCCAGTTTGGCATCTCCAACAAACTACAGCTAGCTGCACGAGTTGGTCGTGCGGACAACGTCGTGCATCTACTTGACCTAGGTGCGGACGCTAATGAGGCGCCTCACGCTGACAACTGGTGCGTGTCACGCGAGGACAAAGAGGAAGGACTCGGAAGTGCGCTTCATGCAGCGGCATCTGAAGGCCGTCTTGAGATTATTTCATTGTTGCTGAAAAGAGGTGCAGATGAGGGATTGAAGGACTCTAATGGGAGGACAGCGATAGAAAGGGCGAAGAGCGCAAATCATCAGAACGTTGTGGCGTTGCTAGAGACGCGGACGTGATTCCTTTGGCGATGTACCTTTTGTCTCTGGGAGAATTGATTTCATTCACGAACATACAAAACTAAAGTATGAGGGGCGCGTGTCACCACCAGCGGATGCATGAGTGGTGACGCGTCAACACCGCGGTGATGGCGACTACCCATGAGATTGTAGGCTGAGAATGCAAAATAAGGGTACAGCTGTTGGGATATCCAAGGGATATCTGTCATCCTGCTTGCGAGTTGTTGAAGAGGCTGCTTCGCTATCTCGCACACTGGCGAGGGATGTGGTGATGACGGTGCGGGCCGCGATTTTGTTGGATTACATATGTAAGTCATGGTCTGGCACTGATGAACCAGCGATATAACTTGGGCCTCCCGTGAAAGCGGGAACTCTCAGATCTGGACAAAAGTTTAGATGTTGACGCGAGAAATAAGCAAAGGACACAAGAAGTTCGACCATATACAACTTGAGCGCCACTACTCGTCGGTGACTACATCAGCATTGAACCTTTCAAGATTCTGTTCTGCCCACGTCAGTGCATTTTTCACGACTCCCTTCATTCCTTGTGTAATATTGTATCGCCCCAAGTCCTCCTTCGAAACCCACGCATAGTTTTGATGCTCTTCCGGATTGAGTTTGACATCAAATGCATTGGTGGAGCCGAAGGGCACCACCACTTGTGCCACGAAATTAAGCTGGATGGTCGACCTTACGATTGCTGTTGGGACAGATCCCTCTTCCGTGGCGAGGATTTTTTCAACAGAGTACTCGAGAGGCGGAATCTCTCCAACAATGTTGCTCACGATCAGACCCGTCTCCTCTGCAGCTTCTCTAACCGCTGCGTCCAGGATCGTTTTACCAGAATCCTCAACATGACTTGAGTATTCCGTCAGGGCACGTAGAGATAAAAGAAACACTATAACTGACCCTCCAGGAAGCTCCTAGAACCCGGGATATACCTTTTCATGGGCCGCGCGCTGCACGAGGAGGATCTGTATTGGCTTGGTGACGGAAATCAAAGGGTGAGCTATGGCGACACCAACAACCAATTTATCGAAGGGTGTTCCGAAGGATGCAGCGTGCTCCAGGAACGCAGAACGAGAAACGAGACGACCTGCAAGCGAGGGGTGTGTAATAAATGGCATTGTGGAGGCCTCAGTAGAGTGGTTGCTTGAAACTGATCTCGGAATGTGAACAACTTCACCCACATGTCTGTTACCAATACCATCTACTTCCACCAGCCAACCATTTATATTCGACTATCTTTGGCGAACGTGAAGCATAGAATCTACGGTCGTTTGGGGCAAGAACGTCGAATGATAAGCCAAAGTTGAGTTGTTGAGGGCGCTTAGGATGTACAGTAGTATGTGAACTTGCGTCTCTGACTAGACAAATTGAGATTCGGCAGTTTTTCAACTTTTTGAGACGCCGATCATTTCAACCATGAACCCTACAAACACCGCCAAGTCGGTTCGTAAACCAATCCTTTCCACTACAAAGCAACCTGGTCGACGGAGGCCCCCGACACGCCTAGTATCAGGGACGACAGCAGACGACAATGCACCTCAGACTTCTGCACGACGTGCATCCCTAACATCAGGCGGTCCAAGAGCACAGCGGACATCAAAAACGTCTCAGAAACTAGTCGTTCTGCCATCTGCTGTTCAAACTAAACCTCTTCAAGATACTGACGAAGATCTGACATTAAGATATGAACCTCATGGGGTACGTGAATTCAAGAGTGAGGCGGAAAGAATGTCAAAAGCACAGAGGGAGGAAGCCGGCTTTAAAAGAATTACGGCGTATTGTGTTGCCGAGTCTTTCAGGATGAAGCTTTTGGCTTCGTTTTTGAAGCGTGAACACAATGTTCTGCCCCGAGTGTTTGACGAGGCCATGTATATCGTGAGTGTCCATTGCTGCGGAAGAATTAACCATAAACACCTGTTTACTCTGCGACGTTCCCAGATGTATCATCTTCCTCTTCTCCCTGGCTACGGCCCAGATACTATAGTCCGCTCATCAGCGCCAGCAAAACCTATCACCGGAAAATCATACCTGTCTCGTCTGGCGGAAGCAGAGGAAAATGGCTACCAGGGCTCATATTTCAATTCGCCTGCTCCCGCGTCTCCACGAGACGGATATATCTCTTCATCTTCAGGTCAAGGGGATACCCGACATTCTCACCCCCTTTCCCCCGCTACTTCTACGGAACCACTCACCGCCTACGAGAGCGATGTCGCTCCTGCATCAGAGCTGGAGCCCATCCTCGTATCAGATTTTGAGCCTACATCTCCTTCTACAGATACAGAGTTTATCCCTGAAACGGCCCCGCTGCCGTCTCCGCCACTCCGGTCGAGATTACCTGAGGAGAACGTTGCCGAGGTCGTATTTTTTGAATACGGTGTTGTGGTATTCTTCGGGTTAGAAGAACGGCAGGAGATAGATATCTTGGAAGATATCGAGAAAGCACAAATTCTGAAACGACGGATCGCAGAAGATGACTGGGAGGTTGAAGAATTTCATTTTACTGTTTGTATCCTCAGTTACCATGCTTTGTTCTGGTCTAAAATCTTTCCATTAGCACGACCCACTTATTGCATACCCTCGCATCTACAATGACTTCTTTAGTATGTTTTCCCGTTTTCTCTACTCTTCTCTGCTGAATCAGCGCTGCTAGCTCTTAAATCCCGTTCTCACCTCCTGAAACTCTCGATCTCTCATGCTCTCGCCCAGTCTACCCTCCTCGCCCATTACGAGACCAATGCTCAGCATGTGCTCTCTTCCCCCCTCGCGCGTTCCATTCCCCAGCAGCTCGCTGCCTCGGGCGCTCTGCGGCTCCGGCGGCACGATGCACTCAAGCTGACTGGGCGGCTGTTTAAGCTGCGTCGTGATGTGAATCTGGTGTCGAATGTGCTGGACGTGCCTGAGCTCTTCTGGAGCGAGGCCAGCCTTGGGGAGCTGTACGACGCAGTGCGAGAGTATATGGAAATCAATGGTCGGGTGCAGGTGTTGAATGAGAAGCTGGGAGTAGCAAGTGATTTCGTGAGTGTTCAGGTTCCCTGTTTCTTTCAGTGGATAATGACCCAGGGCTTTTCGCAGTTGGATGCAATTCATGATCATTTGAATAGCAGTGAGATGACGCGAATTACGTGGATCGTAATTTGGTATGTCACTTTTCTTCGCCTTTGACCTTGTCTAACATGTTTTACGACTGCAAGGTTGATCGTTGTGGCTGTCGTTGTCGAACTTGTATGTATTAGAATCTCGAAACATGGCATCTGTACTTATTCCCTTCATAGGGAGAGATAATCGCACGCCTCGTTGTGCATGCAACTTTACGAAAAGAGAGCGTGCCGGTACCCATCTCGAAAGCAGATGCACTACGGACGCTAGAGCGAATGATACTCCAATAGTAATTACTCTCATACAGATCTAGACCCTGCATTACTTCGGAATAACAAATACGATACCAGTGCTTTAGGACGTGATTTCTTTTTGACACCTATAAACTATAGGTTAACTTCTTTGGCGACGCTGGAGCATGGAAGAATTGTGGATGGAGTGGGATATGTTTAGATCTGTTTAGATCTGGGTGGCGTGAGTATTTTTGGAAATTTCATTATCATCAAGCCTGACGTCATCGATTCACGTACCTACCTACCAGTCTCACCGCCCGTCTACCCTGCTTTGTGGTTGCGCTTGCTATGTTGTGTAACGCATCTCGCCCGCCTTATATTTCAGCTTCGTCAACATGCGATCCGCTCAGTTTCAAGTTGAATAGTACTGGCGTTGATCATAAACGTCAACATACAATATTCAAGTCCAAGATGATCGTGACGAGCACCTGTGAGGACCAATAGAGCATTCAAGCGGCCGGCAAGCAGGACCTCGTGAGTATGTGCCCAACACGAGCGCCGACTCCGCAGGTCCGCTATTTTGGAAGGACCTGAAATTCACTGGGAACTGATGCCTGGTTCCTTCTCTCGGTCTCCGAGTCTCTGCCATTTCCGAACTAATCTACTCTAGGAAACTGCCAAGTGAAGTAACCCACCCAAATGGAAGCTGCAATTGAGATTTCGGCCACATGCTTCATCTTGTGATACTTTCGACAAACTTTAGAGCAAAGCCTGAGAGAAGTCGGAAACGGAGCATGAGACCACCAGATGATAGCTTATCTCAATTCTGCGATTTCGTCATATTCTTCATCGCCGATACACCAACGACTGCATGCTTGCCCGTCCTGAAAGGAATAGCGTATTTTGGCGGAACAATACAATACTCCTCGTTGAGCTGTGAATTACATTGCGTAAACGTTGACCTGCAGGGAAATGAAAAAGGAAGGGTGTGCCCACTCTTGATCAGGCTTCAGGCTGGAGACTGGTTCTTGCTTACATGCAGTAAATGAGTAGCCTTTAACATCTAGTCACACCCTTACTACTACCCTTAGTATGCATTCAGTATGAACTTGAATGCCAGTGGCAAATATACCGAGCTGTAGCTATGGACGCGTAGTCCACCAATATAGATTATATCCTTGATACCGAAATTAAAGTCACATAACCTGACCGTGTACAACCCTGTACAACCTGGGGCCTGGCGGTTTGTTGTATGTACCATTCCATCAGACTGGGACGAAGTCAGAATTTGGGGATGATCAGGTGGTGTTGTGCCGGGGTTCGGCCCGGTGTACTAAAACGAACCCCGCGTTTACCAGTTTTCGATGATAACCGATAACGTCGATGGACAGAACAGAACTGTCAGAGCAGGACAGAACCTGACAACTCGCAGCGACTCGAACTGCTGATGATCAGTGGAAAATTGCGGCCCATATCAATGTGAGGTTCCTTCCTTTCTAAGCAGAATCCATGGACCTGACTCATACGAATGTTTTCTCCTTGGTTTCCCCGGCGTACATATATACCCGGATTTCAGGACAATAGACGGCTCAGAACTCGTTGTGAAGCCCCTTGTTTTTAGTCACTATGCCAGAAATCGAGCTTCAAGTACATGACTCTACCCACAGAAAACTGGTTGTCGGTGATTTTGACAATCCGGTGCCATCCTTAGAGTCAAAGGACGACCATCAACGCGCAACCATTACAAAAGACACCAGTCCCGAATTCCAGGCTGATGCATCTGCACTGTCTACGCCATCTAGGAGTCAAGTCAAAAAGGCCCGAATCCAACTCATTACTCTTTGCTGGACCTTGTTTCTCGCTGGCTGGAACGACGCATCTACAGGACCACTCCTACCTAGAATCCAAGAGGTTTATCACGTAACTGTTTCTTGGAGGTTTAAAATGTCAACGTGCGCTGATGCATGTACAATTCCAGGTGGGATTTGCCGTAGTCTCGTTGATTTTCATTGTAGCATGCACAGCAAGTTTATATCTACGAGGTGGTGGAGTTTCTCATTTACTTCTTACTGTCAGGGCTTCATATCAGGAGCGTTAGCAAACGTACCGTTGTCTGAGAAGCTAGGGCTAGGAAAAGTCCGCGTCCTGTTTTTCCAAGTCGAATATCTTTTTGACGGATAACTTGCAGACTCTAGTGCTAGGATCTCTCTTTCAAGTGGTAGCATACAGCTTACAAGCTCCTGCTTTCCCCTTCCCCATGTTCGTTATCTGTTTTGCCATCAATGGTTTCGGGTTAGCGGTCCAGGTCAGCGGTTTCCCTCAAAATATCACATTACACTCGAACTGTCTTTCGGTACAGGACGCGCAAGCAAATGGATTTGTTGCGAGTATCAAAGACAACGCCGAAACTAAGATGGGTATCCTCCACGCCGCATACGGTATGCCTTGATTTCTATTGGCAGTTACTGTTACTGAGATGAACATCTGATATATGCATATCTAGGTGCGGGTGCTCTATGCGCCCCTCTTGTAGCGACGCAGTTCGCACAAGCACGACACTGGTCATTCCATTATTTGGTGTCTCTCGGGATAGCAATTTCAAATACCATCATCCTTATTGTTGTCTTCCGGTTCAAAACGCAGGATGGCAAGTCCCATACCTTGTCTTATACATTTCTGACACTGATACTGGAGTCGGTCTTAGAATGCTTGGTAGAGATTGGTCAACCCGTCTCAGAAGAAGGAACCAGCAGCGACAGCACATTCCGGCAAATTTTATCGCATAAGACTGTGCACCTTCTCGCATTTTTCATTCTTGTTTATGTTGGAGTTGAAGTCACCGTTGGAGGTTCGTGAGACATTGTCTTTTTACGCTTAGCGATCAAGGGTAATTTGAATATCAGGGTGGGTTGTGACTTTTATTATTAACGTACGAGGAGGTGGTCCATCGTCTGGTTACGTCTCGACTGGCTTCTTCAGCGGTGCGCTGTGCTTTTGGTTGATCGACATCATCATGTAATGACGACCTTTACCAAGGTCTTATGTTCGGCCGCGTTGCGCTCCTTTGGGTGAACAAAACCGTAAGTTTTGCATCGCAATCTCCGATTCTACAGTAGCTGAATTGGTTCTAGGTCGGCGAACGCCGTGTGCTCTTCGTCTACGCGCTCCTGGCGATCGGGTATGTCGGCATCTCACTTTCATCCCTTTTCTAACAAGTGTATGCGCACAAGGCTTGAGCTCATCGTCTGGTTTGTTCCTTCACTGGTTGGCGACGCTGTAGCGGTTGCTCTCATAGGCATGCTTCTAGGACCAATGTATCCTCTTGCAATGAACCACGCGGGACGTGTCTTACCGAGATGGTTGCTGACTGGCTCTATTGGATGGATTGCCGGGTTCGGTCAGGCGGGTAGTGCGGTGCTGCCATTTATGACCGGCGCATTCTCATCAAAGTACGGAATAAAAAGCTTGCAGCCCCTGTGAGTAATCATGTTTTCTCTTCAATACTTCTGCCATTTTTGTTCTTTTCAACAAACTTTCCGACTGTATACAATTGCTGACGTGCTGTCATTTGCTAGGCTGGTAGTGATGATGTCCTTGATGACGGTTCTGTGGGCCCTTGTTCCTAGAGTACCAAGACGAGCAGATTAATGCACAGATAGGAAGAATATTGAACGCACTGCTGCGAAGGTACCATTGGATCTAATACCAAAGCCCAAAAGGGGCGTCATTTAATCCGAAATGCTCTCATGTCATGAGAATTCTTGATACCACGATTACTCACTGTTCTAAACAAATGGACTATGCGGGGAGAAACTACGATTTGGGGATCAAGCAAAATGGCAATTATGATAAAGCTTCAGCGTAACCTCAACCTCATGACTAGGCTTCTCACCAGTTCCGCCACACGAGACCTTCAGGTACTGTCCTCTAGTCCCTCTCCGGTAACTAATCCAGGGACCAGGGACATCTTCTGATTCATTTTCATGCAAGACGGAACACTGACGGAAATAGGCTTGACAGTGGCGAGTTGCCGATATCAGTGGTAAAAAATTCCTGGAAATTCATCTTGTCAAACTAAATTTCCGGCAGCTTTCCGGGACTACTAGTACAAATACCAGTTTTACTAGGAAGGTTGACCAATAAACTTTCTTCAGAACCAATGTCAGACATCGCCCTGCAAGTGCTGCACGATTCCACTCATAGAAAGTCTGTTTTGGACTTCGACTTACCCGTCCTACCCTTTGGCGCGCCAGGCGATCAAACGAGCGAGAAGACCAGTATTAATTCTCATGCAGACATACCTCAGGCTGCGGTTTATAGACCATCCAAGAAACAGATAGAGAAGGCTCGACTTCAATTTATTACTCTTTGTTGGACCGTATTCCTCGCCGGATGGAACGACGGTTCAACTGGACCACTCCTGCCTAGAATCCAAGAAGCGTATAATGTATGTTTTGCTGAGGATCTTAGCGAAAGAGCCTAACGTCTGCGATCGTGTAGGTGGGATTTACGACAGTCTCGTTGATTTTTGTTGTTGCCGCAGTAGTGAGTTCCCTGTCATGACGCGAAGTCTCTGCTCACGTTTCTCCCTCAGGGATATATATCAGGCTCTTTGGTAAATGTTCCGCTATCAGAGAAGATGGGCCTAGGAAAAGTCTGTGGCTTTCAATGAGTATTATCTGCCTTCTGAATAACCGCTCGCCAGGTTCTTGTTATAGGTGTTCTTACTAAAGTTCAGCAGGAGAGGTAAAGTTTTTAACATTGCTTTCAGGTTCTCTCTGTCAAGTTGTAGGCTACGCTTTGCAAGCTCCTGCTCTGCCTTTCCCGATGTTTGCTATCTGTTTTGCTATAAATGGTTTCGGCTTAGCAGTCCAGGTAGGATTCGTCTCCCCATTCCATGTGTCTGATCGAGCTTATTTAGTCCTCCGATAAAGGGCGCTCAAGCGAACGGATTTGTAGCGTGTCTCAAAGACAATGCCGAGACCAAGATGGGCCTCCTCCACGCAGCTTATGGTACTTTCAGAAACTTTCAACCACTCACTAATACCCATTTGGACGGCGTATTTTAGGTGGTGGTGCGCTAAGTGCTCCTCTTGTAGCGACACAGTTCGCACGAGCGCAGCATTGGTCACTCCATTATGTTATCTCTCTCAGCCTTGCGATTTCAAACACCATTCTGCTTGTTATTGTCTTTCGATTCAAAACTCATGATGGTACATGATCTTTTGGGTCTAATGATCATTGACAATTATTGATTGGTCTCAGAGTGCTTGGTAGACATCGGCCACGTCATGGAACAAGGAACCAATGGCAGTAGCACTTTTCGCCAGATCTTATCCCAGAAATTTGTGCACCTTCTCGCATTCTTTATCTTCGTTTATGTCGGTGTTGAGGTTACTGTTGGAGGTTCGTAACGCGCTGGCCCCGTGTGTCTTCTAGTTAACTTCATTATCCTACAGGATGGATAGTGACCTTCATCATCAAAATGAGAGAAGGCGGCTTATCATCTGGTTACATATCCAGTGGCTTTTTCGGCGGTACGTTGACCTACTACCAATTGTTCAACGAATGTTCAGTCCAAAATTTACACAGGCCTAATGTTCGGCCGTGTTGCGCTTCTCTGGGTAAACAAAAGGGTGAGCGTCGTGCCAGGATGTGTGCTTCTAAGCGAACTTCCGCTCAGGTGGGCGAACGCCGCGTCCTCTTCATCTATGCACTTTTTGCAATTGGGTAAGTAGTTTGTCTCTTATCTGCACTGCTCTAACTAGGCAGTACCACTGGAATAACATAGGCTCGAACTCGTCATTTGGTTTGTACCTTCTTTAGTAGGGGACGCCGTAGCAGTGTGCTTGGTGGGGATGTTCCTAGGACCAATGTTTCCACTTGCAATGAATCATACGAGGCGGGTTCTTCCTCGATGGCTACTAACGGGGTCTATTGGCTGGATTTCCGGGTCCGGCCAGGCAGGCAGTGCGGTGCTACCGTTCATGACTGGTGCAGTTTCATCAAAATTTGGGATCAAGAGTTTACAGCCTCTGTAAGTGGATAACTATATCACATTGTTATGATCACTGAATCGTTGTTATGATTCCGTATCGGCTAAGGTTGGTAGTAATGATGACTGTGATGACGGTGCTGTGGGCGCTAGTTCCTCGGGTGCCACGACGAGCAGACTAAAATTTCGAACGATGCTCTTACGCTTGGCTCCGGCCAGATTTTCCGACAAATTAAATGAAAAGATTGCAGAGTTGAAGTAGTTCTATGTCATATCAATTGCAAATCAATTGTCACATGTAAGTACTCCGAGTAAGAAAAGAGCGATGAAAAGAAGCTGCCACATACTGCGATGAACTTCTCGATTTCGCTCCCATGATCAAACCTTCGACAACACTGCTGTTATAACTCCACGCAAGACGCTTTAGGCTTACTCTCACCAGTCAATCCAGGGACCAGGAATGCCTCCGAGTCATGTATGATTTTGTGAGAAAGAACGATCAATTCAGACTCCATGCAGAGTTGCCGATGCACTCCTCCCTCCCAGGTGTAGTGCCCTTATATCTGCTCCCTGGACTCCAGTGTAGCACCTCTGCCAGCTGCTCCTGCCATCCTGAACTTCAACCTCATGCCAAAGTCATGAATGCCTGGTGAAACCAAGCAGTTCACATGGAACCAAGTGCCATTTGTGCATGATACATTCTAGGCCCCTCTGTTCTGCAAGGCTATGAGATACAATGGGAGTGGTGGTACAACAAGGAAGACAATACATATCAGGTACTAATTTGGAATGTCTAGAATTTAACTAGAATTTGTAAAAAAAAACTATCAATGACAAAATGAATAATCAGTAAAAATATGCATGCAGCAGTATCCTATAGCTGCAGAATTGAGACTTACAAAGTTTTAGAAATAGATTGAGGACTAATCAGGATGAGGGTTCAACAGGTTGAATTTGGGAATTCTCTGTATATCATTGATGAGAACATGAATTAGAAACAAGGAAAAACAGTACCAAAGTACTTCAAGGACAGGTGATTGATAAACCTTGATGTGATTGATGAATGAAAGAGAAGACATGTGCTGGCAACTAAATACAATTTTTGCTCAGGAATAGATGTAGTTGTCAGAAAAAGCAAACCTACATCCTGGAGTAAAAGATGGACTGAGAATATTGTTAAGACAGAGGAAGAAACATACAATCTGAAATGTGGGGATATCAGAAAGTAAGTCAGCTATTACACTTGAAAACAGTGAATAGACATACCAGCTAAGAAGTGGTGACCTCAAAATTAACAAGCTATCAGTGCAAAGAGGAAACATATGCTATACCCCCTAAGCATCAACAAGAGTAAGTATAGAAATATATATTAGGTAAAAGAATTCCTGACATTCTTTCAGAATAATATGAATACATATTAGCAGAATGTGAATGAAAAATATAAGTGCAACATGCCCACTGGAAATTCTGAACCATCAACAATGACATTTTATAGAATAATTTCAGTACATACATTCTGATATCAGAAAGCATTGTTAAATAACATAACAGTGGATGCTGATAAGTGAGACATACTGCCTAAATAAGTAACAAAATTGTGAAAATTTAACTGGAAGCTCAGATACAATAATCTGATCAACTTACAAACTTGAACCAAACACAACCAGGTGCCACATATCATCACCAAGAAGTTCTATGCATGTCAAGCTGAATCACTTACATACTGAACACTGCCATATGCCACAAAATCATCACCAAGAGGTTCTGCACATGTCA
>QOVE01012353.1:2640-18285 GCA_003521275.1 Tricholoma sp. MG99 | reverse complement strand
ATGGGAGGGAGTAGTGATGAGGGGCGTGGCAATGATGGGGTACGAGCATTGTGGGCGAGCGTGCTGCTGTGCCCCCATCGCTGCATGGACTGATGGTCTGGTTTACTATGCATGGTTATCGATTATCATTCCTAGTGCTGTTTCAGATGCTATGTATATTAGTACGTCAATGAAACTAGTTTTTAAGCTATGATCCATATGTATGAACAAATGTGATAAGAGTAGTACAATAGATGATATGTAGCACTACACATGTTTGTGGCTCCCATAATCAAATATGGCCACCATAACTGAAAACTGGGTTCGTACTAATATTATGCTTCTACTCATACATATGGTGGTATGGGAAGTCTGGTCAGTATGGAGCCATACCAGCCACACCTTGCCACACGGCATGCAGTTTTCCTGATGCAGTTCTAATAAATATTGATGCATGGCATGGCAGCTCTGTACAGTACTAGTACTACTCGCTTTGGTTGTCAGGACATGTCCGAGTCCGAGTCGGTGTCCGACTTATCTTCGTCGTTGCTTGCCATCTCCACATCTCGCATTCCGTTTCTTCAACTGCAAGTCAGCATCATCATCTTTGATTTGAACTACATGTAAAGCTTCTCGAAAACCTTCCTACATAGCTATTAGCATGCTGCTACTCGAGTCGCATGTGGTTATAATATGATACCCGTGCAAGATATTCGGTACTACATAGTAAATCTAAGTAGGCACTGCAGTCAACGCCTATGGTGAAATACCCAAGGGATCGAGTTGATAAAATCGATCTGCTCCGCACGATAATTATCTGGGATCATTGTCAAATTCTGGCCATTCAGCTGCATGACCTCCTGGATATAAGTAGCATTGTGAGTAGGGAACGTGACAACTACAACACTACGTTACCTGCGAGTCGGTTGTATATTCACCCCATTGCGGGCCTATGCAGGTCCGATTCAAAATCGGGTTGATAAGGCTGAAGAGGCGGAAGTCACATACGAGGATTTCCACGGCCATCATTCGGATCTAAACTCGTAGCGAATGAAACCCAATAATCAACCATGATTTTGCTTAGTGTGATCGCAGATGACGAATTATCAGGTGGAGACCCATAAACGAAGCGGACTTCCGAGGAATGTTCAACTACGGGAATATCAACTTGAGTGGCTAAGCAAGCTGAGTCCTGCACGTACCTCCCAGATATGGTGGTACAGTGGGCTGGGGCTGGGTGAAAAAATAACCGTAGTTTTTGACACCACACTGGCTAGCACGTTGAGACCAATATCGTCGTTGTGACTGGAAGGTTACATCGCCAACTGCAGGAGATAAACGATTAGTCTAAGTTCGCGGGTAAGAATGCAATGATATCACTCAACCGATTGCAGCACCCTGCTTGAATACAGAACTGAGGCCGAAGGTCTCCTTCCCGGTATTAAACGGAGAGCCCAGGGCAGGATCATTGGGATAGAGTTGTAGGAGCTTGTCCGCAGTAGAAATAAGACCCTGTTGTGGGCCGACAGGTGGAGTGAAGTTCGCCACGAGAGCGAGTTTCAATACCTGCTCCGTGGTAATATCGGTAGGTGTGAACAACGTTCCTGCATTTTTATCAGCATATGGAACTATGAATGAGCAGACAAAGAATGATTACCTTCGTCCAGATTTGTCCCGGCTATAAATGGCAAGCGTGCAAAATGACATTGGGAGAGCAGCCGCGAGGAGAGGTCGGGGTATAGACCGTCCTGCCCGTCAAATGTTGGAGAGAAAGCATACATTTCAGGAGCTTCATTGATGGCTGCAAGGAGTCCCGTAAGAATATCGTTGGTATTTGCATTTCGCAAACAGTCGAGGGTGTTGCTGGTGTGCGCGGTACTGGCGCACGAAGAAACACTTCCAACGAAGTTCGTCCAGTCATTTTCTCGACGAGCTGCGTCGAAGGTTAAAGGACTTGCTGCCATCCCGGATTCAAATATCTGCGGGAAATTAGGGGATTTCAGAATCACAAGGAGCAACATACCGCAGCACGAGCAAGCTGTGCGATATTCGAATTGAGGAACAAAATGGCGCCCATGATTGACCCGGCACTTTCGCCGAAAATAGTGACCTGGCAACGTCGAATATCGTCATTGAGGCTTTTCGCGTATAAATATTGCGCTTACTTTAGTTTCATCACCCCCAAAGTACTGAATGTTGAGCTGCACCCACTCTAGAGCTGCCAGCTGATCTTTCAAACCTAAATTAAGGACCCCTTTGTCATTAGCTGGAAGAATGGGTAAGTTCAAAATCTGCTCAAATATAAATGATTTATGTTCACCTTCTTGGCCCTGGGGAAATCCTAGGGGTCCGAGTCTATAGTTGAAGCTCACATATATGAGAGGCGTGCCCTAGGAAAAGCTGAGTAATGGTATCATCGATTGACAGGATTCATTACCCGTATCACGCTTTGCGCAACGATGGCACTGGCGTTGTATATTAATGATGCTCCAGATTGGAATCCTCCACCGTATCTGGATACAAATGAGCCATCAGGCATTATAAGATCAAAGATTAAATCATATTGTTGGCTCACGACCAAAATAACTTGACGTGCAGAGCAATTGAGTGATCAAATCGTGTCTGCACATGACGAAGAGACTCACGACGGGTAATCTAGCATTGTTTTTCAATCCGGATGGTCGGAAAACGTTGATAGTCAAACAATCTTCAGACATGAGAGCACTCGGGGCATTCTATAACAGCAATCAGGGCTCCATGGGCTGATATGTGGACAAAACACCTAACAGGTTGATAGCACATATACCCGTAATTGCTTGCGTTGAAGGAACCAGCCGGTAACTTTTCCAAGGGAACAGGTGGTTTTAGACGCAACGGTCCAAGTGGGGGTTCGACGTAGGGAATTCCTGAGTATAAGTCATCAATCATGCCATGGACCATAAAATAGAATTAGTCCTCACCACCGAAGAAGTCTTGCTTTAGCCCTGTGACATCTCTCCCAACTAAAGTTGTGCCTCGGATCTTGACCTCTGGGGCAGCAAAAGCTACTGGACAGAAAACCAGAGATAGGATCACACAGAGAGAGAACAACATGGCAATGACTGGGAGGACCGGAGAGAGCGATCCTTGGTGCCTTTAAGAACCCGCGTGCATGATTCCTTGATTCTTTCCTGACCCGAGGCCCTCCTAGGCCCTAGGGGTCGTTGATTATTATTGAAACGTGACGACGGAGGCTGCAAAGAGCTATGTTAGTATGTAGTAATACCTCAAACGTAGACTCGTACTCCACCGAGTCCGCCCTTTCTCCGGAGGCGATGTTATTAGACAGTGGCTTGACAGACATCGTAGAAGAAATGCGGCATGGAGAGATTGAGTTGCTTGAAAATGAGTAAACCATGCAGAGCTGTTAAAATGATGCACATATGAGGATACAAGACACAGTCTGGCATATCTATCCAGGGTCATGTTGAACTTGATCAGACTTGATCGCATCACGATGCCGAGCCAACGCATGCTGGTGCACTGCGCGCGCAGGTATCCTCAGGCTGATTGCTTCAAGTTCAAGTTCAAGTTGATTGTGACAGGACTGCGCTGCATCCTGACTGTATCTTCTCGGATTCTTTCCAAATATGCCTCGCGGAAAAGCCTTGAACCTGGCGTCTACCCAGGCTGCTCGATCGGCAAAACAGCATTCTTCAAGGCGGTCCAAAGTCGCACAAAAAGCTAGGCTTCAGGAAGACGACTGTGACTCGACTCCGAGTCACGGTCCTTTCCATGTCAAGTTACACACAAAACCAATGAAAGGCGAGCTTCCGCCTTTCAACGACCTCGGCCAATGGGTAGTTGACAGTAATCGACATACCATATATACTTATGGAGGACATCGCCCACTGGCATCTGATGAGGATTATACTGCCGACTTCTTCACCTGTGACATGGAAACACTGAAGTGGAGAAATCTCACGGTGAGCGACACCCATCAAAGTACTCGTCGCCGCTCGGTACTGATGATGCACCAAATTTGGTACAGAACAGCCTTCGGTTTCATAACCCACATGACCCATTCTCAAAGGAAAGCATTAACCCCAGAAAGCTTGAACTACCCATACTAAGTGCTACTGCTTGCACATTTCTGCATCTCAATGGCGGTAATTTTGTCTTCTTTTTCGGTGGACATAATGCTACAAAGGACCGCATCACGTCAGACCTGATCGCTGTAGACGTCGACACATTGACCTGGTGGTATGTCAAGGTGCGGGGCGGACCGATAAATGATCGAATCGAGCATTCTATAGTCGCAATACGCAATCGGATCTATGTATTCGGTGGCAAAAAAGAATTTGACGATAACGCACCTTGTTACACTTCATACTCCATTGCAGAGTATTCTTCGGATGCCGGAGAATGGACTTGGGTGGTTTGTGACCATCCTTACCCCTCACATGTCCCGTCACAGGGTTGTGGTGGAATAGCTGTGTCCGTGTACGATGGTAGGAAAATTCTTCTGTCTCCTGGAAGGCTTGGGGGGCATAAATCAGTATGTTATCCTTGGGTCTGCTTGAGAATGCATATACTCAACTGCTATCTGTAGAAAATTGAGCTTTCCAATGAAAAACTAGTTTTCTTTCATACCGAGAATCACACCTTCCAAGTCCCAGCTCAAAACTCTGGTAACCTACCAGGAGAAGTTCTATGGTACCAGAGTTTCTTGATGATGCCTTCACTACACAAGTCCGATAAGCGAGCTGCTCCCCGAACGAGTACTGGTTCACAGAGCTCAGGCTCTGTATCCCAATTACCTTCTGTCATCTTCTGCACCTGGCTGACTCGGCCTGATGAGTACGCAGCGCTCGAGCTATGGCAATACTTCCTGCCCCCTGAGGAAAAAATATCTTGCCTACAATTACGCCAGAACCTATGGGACCTTGACCTGGACCTGCAAGGTTTTGTGGCTGTTGGTAGTCGCTTCTTCCTGCTGGGTTACAAGGCATCTATGGATGCACGTCCTGAGGATGCTGAGTACAATATATGTACTGAGATTATCGTTCCAAAACCTAGTACATAGGTATGTCCAGTTTGTGCCCTTTGATCAGCTAGACTTAATTATTAATTGTCTCCAGGTGCCTGGATGAAGATCTTGACTCGGAATTGAATAAATTACATTTTTAATGAACCCACGTGTCAAGCTTCAAATTTTTACTTGTAGTAAATAGTGAGGTTGTTTTCCTCCCTCTCTGCATTCCATCACATATGTGTAGTTACGTTGTATAGGTTGCGAAAAATCAATAGGTCGTATGATATTATATATATCATAGTACATGTATCATGATGTATGTAAAATTGTACTTGATTTGTAGGAGCTTTCGGTTTCTAGGGCGCCAGTGATCACTGATCAATGTGGCACGAAATTATAACACGAGGCTGTGCAGCAGCTGCAGCTATCCTCATTGAACTGATCATTAAAGCTGGTTCGGGGACGTAACGGCGCGTCTCTACTTGCAACCGGAGTCACAATGTCGTCCTCCAGTCTCGATTCTTCATTCATATTTGTCAACACAGGCTCACTGGCATCAGAAGATGCTGCCGTGAAGCTGGATGCGAGCGCAACTCAGGTTGGTACATCCATAGCCTTGTGTGTTACAAAAGCCAATAAACCGCGCCTCAGGTACATCCTTCTCAAAACGCATCATACTCACCTGGGACTGTTCCTTCGTGCGCCCAAGATTGGTCGAGCCAAGGAACAGGAGGTGGTTTGCGTATACACGGACGGCATTTCATCGACAAGTACGGACGCGTTTGCAATTTGAGAGGAGTCAATCTATCGGGTTCTTGCAAGTCGTAAGTATGTCAAGATGTTCGTGTATGAGGATGAGAAATTAAGTGTTTGTGATATTAGACCAGTCAACGACGACCACGAGAAGTTTCCTGCTGGACACGAGTCGGTGACGTTTGTCGGTCGACCATTTCCGTTGGAGGAAGCACATGAACATTTCTCTCGTCTGCGAAGATGGGGTCTTACTTTCGGTACATTTCATGACCTCAATTCGAACAAATCGAACAATGAATATTACAGTGCGATTCCTCGTAACATGGGAAGCCGTTGAGCATGCAGGGCCGTGTGTAACAGTTTTTCCGTCAATCCTGTACCTTTGTGACATGATTTACGCAGAGGCATTTACGACATGGAGTATCTGAACTACATCCGCAGACTTATCTCGTTACTCCCTCAATACGGCATGACGGCCTTTGTGTCCTTGCACCAGGACGTGTGGTCACGCTACTCAGGCGGTTCTGGTGCGCCAGCTTGGACCCTTGAAGCTGCCGGGTTCGATCTTTTCGCTCTCCAAGAGTCAGGGGCTGCATGGTTGAGCGGTGTGAAAGGCGGTGGACACGTAGAATCTGAGCGTGGTCTTTGGCCAAGTGGGTATACTAAGTTGGCGTCTGCGACTATGTCGTGAGTGGTATCTTGGGTTCTTTGTCTGTCAAGGAAGTCAGATTGTTGCAGAACTTTGTTCTGGGGTGGAGATACCTTTGCGCCAAAGCTCTTGTTCAAAAATCAACACGGTGTTGACGTACCTATTCAACAATTCTTGCAAAACTCTTTCTTAGACATGTTTGAAGTTTTGGCTCGTGCTGTCGGGGATTTAGATGGGGTTCTAGGGTTCGAGGTGCGGTATTATAGTCTCCGTCGATTACCTCAGCTAACTGACTAGTGACAGATGATGAACGAACCTCATCCAGGATATATAAATCTGCAATCATTACATTCCTTCAATTATAACACAGACCTCCACTTGGGACCTATACGTGAGTCGAACCTTTTCATGCCCGCATAGCGAATCTCATTGAAAATATGTGACTAGCCTCTGCAATCCAATCATTCCAGTTGGGTGCTGGCTATCCAACGAAAGTGGCAAATTGGACTCGCTCCATGCCCATGCCTACGCGCCACTCTTCAGACGTCGTCCTCAACCCAGAAGGACGCAAGGCGTGGCGCGCAGATGGCCCTACAAAGGGCGAATGCGTTTGGAAACTGCATAACGTGTGGGGCTGGGACAAGACAAAGAACGAGGGCGTCGTTTTACGTGGGAGCTACTTTATTAATAATCCCAACACAGGAAAGAAGGTATGACCTCTACTCTGCCACTGCATTGTCACACTTATGGGTCTCGCCTCTGTGTTTAGATCGACTGGTACGACGATTTCTATTTCCCGTTTCTTCACAAATGGGCGGCACGGGTGCGAGCTGTATCCTCAGATAAAATCGTGTTTGTGGAGGCTATACCTAACGAGGTTTGTTCGTTTAGTATTATCTTAAGACGTAATCAACTCTTAAGTGTCACTTAGTTCTGCCCGAAGTCCTGGACGTCAGAGAAACAGCTATCAAACATGGTTTACGCTCCTCATTGGTAGATATGTTTGGTAACCTCAACATCCAGATAGCTCACAATGATTTTGATAGGTATGATCTCAAGGCCCTCTTTGATAAGGCCTTTAGCGATTTTTCGGTGAACGTCCAAGGCCTGTCCCGAGGGATGTTTCTGTTTAAGACCTTCTACTGGGGCCAACTTGGTGCTCGAAGCAACTACCATCTTCAAATTCAGAACATAGTCGAACATGCATACGAATCACTCGGCGAAAAACCAGTTATCATTGGAGAATGCGGTGTGCCCATGGACCTGAAGTTAATTTATCTCTGTTCATGCCGATAAGCGATCTGACTTTCTCTTCCAGCGGAAAGGAAGCATTCCGCACTGAAGACTGGACATGGCAAGCTAGGATGATGGATGCCATGCTAACTGGTTTGGAACGATCCCTCGTTGGTTTTACGTAAGCACTCTCTGAATTAATGCGCTTGACATCTATCTCATTGCTACGTTCCGCCTCGCAGACTGTGGAACTATAACCCGCTCAACAACGATCAGGATGGGGATAGTTGGAATGGCGAGAATTTTTCTTGGTTCAGCCGCCGACGGGCTTTGCCTCCTTCCTTGTTATACTATGAGCAGGACGCTATCTCGCTAGACCAGGGTGCCCGAATCCTTCCTACCATCGTCAGACCCTATCCCGCCAAAACAGCTGGAATCCCTCTGAGATTCGAGTATGAGATGACTACTGGCGCGTTCACGTATGAATGGACTAACACGACGACCGATGAATCTCTTGGTTCCGCAACCGCGAAGATTTCTGGACCACCACGATCAGGGCATCCACAGATCACGGCTCTTGAAACGGAAATCTTCGTTCCTTCGCTGATTACGCAAGACAGGAAGGTTATTGTGGAAGGCCTAGACTCAACTGACAGCTATCACCATGATGAGAGTCGGCAGACTCTCTTTATTGTCTCTCAGGACGTGACCCCGAACAAGGTTCATAAAGTTACTATCTCCCTCTCTCCTCCTCTAGACCCACAATTTGCATTGAACCACTTCTGGGGTGATTTTGGTGGTCGAATCATGTTTATGGCAATAGTGTGGATCGGTATTGTCACTGCAATCTATACTCTACATTAGGTGCCGTTTATACCACATTGCATTACTTGGAACTGGGACTATAGACGTGTTTATTTATTCCAGTAAATATACATCTGACATTATATACCGTTTCAGTATTTCATCTTGGGATATCGTAGCTCACGAATACATTAGAGGCGTTCCTTTTGTTCGTAATTGTCAATCTTCGCCCTCCATGAGATCGCCCTAAGCAGTATCTCGCGACATACATCTAATTCGTTCCACAGAGTCTTCCCATAATATCCAACATAGTCGAGGTTGTCTCGAAGGGCATCCAGCAGGCATGCGGCTTGTAGGACAGGATCGTTGCCACTTTCATCGGCTGTCAAGGCTGATATCTCTGATATCTCTTTGGCGATAGAATTGATAGTCCTTCTGGGTTCCTGATCAGAAATACTTGGAAGTGTTACATAGGTTGCAGGATGTGACCTGAAACCGCACGCTAGCATGCGAAGAAACCTCCAGGGCTTGCATCGTGGGGATTTTTCTTTTACAATGTTGCTCGCACTGATGGCGAGACTGGGCAGCGGATGCGTAAGATCTCGAATCCACTCTGGGATTATCGCTCTGAATAATTCTGCTTGGTTCATGGTGTGGAGGTATACGACGAGCTCTGGGAATGTTTCCAGATGCGGAACATGCATGACCACACGAGGAAGCTCTTTGTGAATGCGACGCGGAAGTGCGGGGACGTGGGGTGAGAGGTTGGGGACATTCAAGAGGAACAGGAGGTCGTTGATAGGAAGCTCGACGACTTTAGGAATGCCGATGGTAGAATTTTTTATACGGCGGGGTGGTATCGTGCTTGCAGTAGACGTGGGGGAAGCGGATGATGCATGAATAAGGATGACATGTGTTGGCCCAAGAGGGCGAGGAGAAATGAGTTTTTCCGTGGTGCTCAGTAAGGGTATGCCTAAAAAGTCTACCGAAAGATCCTTATCTGCGGCGACAAGGAACCCATTTTTGAAACTGAGCATGGGGTTCGATCTTGAAAATGGGGTTATGGACGATGCTGATGATATACGCCGAAGTTGTCGTAGGCTGTTGGTTGACATTTTACCGTCGTCGATGCCATAAGATGCTCCTTTTAAAAAAGTAGACATCCGAGCGGCCGCGCCCAACGTGTTAGTGTTGGTGTTATGATTCCGGTACAGCCAGTGTCTGAAGGCATAATGATATGGTTGGATAGACATCGATTTAGCCAAAGATAAGCTTACCCGGTAGAAGACCCAACTCGAATTTTAAGAATTCGCCTCAACTCCTCGATGCTATGGTTACCAAGGATTAGTGATTCGCGGTCAGGAGCCACATCCAGAAGGGTAGAGCGATCTATTCTGCGCTCAGTTGGATGAGAATAGCGATGGCCTGCCAGTGGTGCTGGATAGCTCGGTAATAGCGTTAACATAGCAAGTGGAGAATCGGGGCGTTTGCGGGACATGGGGGTAACACTTGTGGGTGAGGAATGAAGCAAGTGGCTTCGAACTGGTCAAAAGTCTTTGCGTATTTTTATAAAGGATTAGTGGTGGCCATGAAAGAACTGAACAAAGCGGAGGGCAACGTGTTCATGGGTGGCTCAAGAAATGAGGTCAATACCCATTGTGAATCCATTTCCGGTTTCGGTTCAGCCCATGGTAACGTCCACTCAAGCTGGCACCGTTACGAGAGCCATCCACTGTACATAGAACCAACATCAATCCTTGTCCTCGACGCGTTTAAGTAACTCACACTGCGATCACTTGTACGCCAACAGAATACGATAACATCCTGAGCAGTGTAAGCTACCAGGACCTCCACTGAAGCACTTGCAAGTGGAACTGGTGGAAGCTGGTGGACCACACCATGGTTACTTGTCGAAGGACAGAATCACTATAATTGCTAATTTTGGAAATGAAATCTTGATAGGGAGTGTCAGAAGTTAGAAGCGATCAACCTCCACGTCTCAACTCAAACTTGACCAGATCCTCCGAGTCTCCCGCGTAGGTCCTGACGGTCATAGTCATAGTCTTCAAGTCTGGAATCGACGAAAACAACGTCGGCCACTGTATTGTTCGACGCACGTGGTCGTTCACAAAGTGTCTAAGCAATATAACCGTGACGGTGGTATGATCAAGGACATGATGAAATTAAATACAGGTGTACGCAGGCCCGAAGACCCGGAAACATAACGTTTTTGCTCCTCAGCACCCAGCCGCTTTGTTGGCGCTCAAGCTAACCTCATGCAGTTAAGCCACCTGTTAGCCTCTGTTAGCCGAATAAAGGGGCGCTCAATTATAGCGTGCCTCAAAACATGTGGGCTGTTAAGCCCGTTCAAGCTGGCGGTGCAAACGACCATCCAGCTCTAGTTTCGCGTTGTGCATACCACCTTCTACAGCCTGATCCAGCACAATGCGATCTCCACTCCTTTCCACGTTGCTATCTTTTATTCTTTTATTCAGGGACAGCAGGGTGCATGCAACGCCTGCTAGTTATGCAAATCTTTTTGTGGACCCAAATTTTATCGTCGCACGTCACTTCGCAAACAATACTCAGGCGGCACAACAGACAATCGTAAGCTGGGCACAGGAGCTGGCTGCACAGGGACCGTGGAGTAAGTACACTCATGGTATCCGTTTCCTGCTCATGAGAAGTTGACAAGATTAAAGCGGTAATGGCCAAAAATGTTACGCCACCGTCAGGCGACAAACATGACTATATGAGTTGGGCCCCGTAGTAAGCCATCCATCGCTCCCATTTGGGACATGTAATAATTCATGTTCACTGTTGATAGCTCGTGGCCTGATTGCTCGAAAGTAGGGAACACGACCGCATTGACACCTGAACAAAGTCAGCCCCCCTGTATATCAAGAATACCCGGTGTAGCCGCTAACAAATCACAGTTTGGACGACATGTCCCTATGTTACTCGCGATGGACAATTCAATCCCGACCGCTTACAATACACTGATGATGACGGGAACTTCCAATCGCTTGCTGACGCAGTCCTTTATAATTCAATGGCATATGCATTCGTTGGTAACACATCCAATCAGTTCTCGAAGGCCGCAGGTCGGTTGAACTCCTCGCAGAATACGATCCGCACTCCTTTAACATTCTCTCATCCTTTCAGTCTCTTTCATTGACACGTGGTTCCTTAACAACGCCACAAAGATGAACCCAAATCTGAATTACGCGCAGATGGAGCGAGGGCCAACTGGTCAAACGGGAACCCACACTGGTATCCTGTAAGTACAAGTCTGGAATTGAATGAACCACGCTGCTCATCATGCACAGAGATCTTAAGTGTATGGCGAAAATTACCACAGCCATTCTAGTATTCCGGAAGAGCAAGTGTACAGATTGGACTTCCAATCTCGATGTCCAGATGAACGCTTGGATCCAACAGTATACCACCTGGCTTGAGACGGCTAGCATTGCGCTCCAGGAAGCTTTCTCTAATAAGTCAGTACCGAAACAGTCTGGAATCCTCTATCGTCAGATATTTGACGATCACATTTCAACCCAGCAACCATGGTTCGTATTATTACAACCAACTGGCGTCGCTCAAGCTCTTATTGAGCGACACTAATGGCGCACGAAACGTTACGGACACCTATTTCAATACCATATACAAAGCACAAATCATTGCCAGCGGTGAACAGGTAAGACGAGGTTTTTATAGAATGAAGGTTTCGTGCTCACATCCGTTGCAGCCTTTTGAAGCTGTTCGTACCCACCCATATCACTATCGCGCATACAACCTTGCTGCAATGATCGTGAGTTATCTGCAACCACTCTGAGCTGCTAATCCAGTCTTACTATTTACCAAGACCAACGCTCGTATTGCTGCGTACACCGGGGAATCTAATGTCTGGAATAAGACCACGACCCAGGGTGCCACCATTCAGACTGCGCTGGACTTTGCCATGACTATCCCAGCTTCAAAGAGCAACGAGACGAATGACACTTCTGAGCTGTATTCTATTGTTGGTGACATTGCTGCAACCTATGGTGATCCGCACGGAAAGTATATCACATTCCTAAGCGCCGGGGAACCAAATTATACCAGCGACGGGTTCTTTTTGTGGGATCAGCCTCTACCTGGGGGCGAGAACGGGAGTTCTGGTAGTACACCTACAACCAAATCGTCTTCGGTGACACAGAATAGAAGCTTAGCTGGCGCCATGGTTTCAGCAGTCGTGGCGGTAGCGGTAGGATTCATCCTTGGTTTGTAACTTGTAGCATATATCTTTTATCTAGTTGGACTTATATATATATGTACACGTATGTTTTCCGTGTAGCGCTAGCGCACCGTAAAGAGCCATGGCTATAACGCTCTTGTGATGCGGCCGTTAACTCTTACAGCTGGCAGCGTAAGCTCTCCGAGCAGCGAGCTCATGTCATTGAGTGCGTGTTAGTCTGACACTACTTACTGCTAGTACAGTCAGAATTACTCACAACTCGAAACCATGCTACGTATAGAATGATTGCATCTGTAGCTACTAATAATAATTATAATAGTAGTCTATCACGAGCCTTGGTTATCCTATACACAGACTACTCATTCCTGCATTCCCAGGTCGAACCAATGTCACCAAATTTAATATTAGAGAAGACGACGTGGGCATTGGGAGTCTGACTCTCGATGACGCTGGGAACACCTGAACTAGTGGCGCAGGTTCCACGCGCAACGCCAGGTTGCAATGTGCTAGCGTTAGCGGGATAGTCACTGTCAAGCCACAGCATATGGGCTCCAGAGTCATCCCAAAGGCTCATCACCAATACCATCCCAGCCGCCAACCCAGCGCCCATCTGAGTTACCCCGCCCTGCTTCTGGAAGCTCATGGGGGATCCAAATATGGTCTTCTGAGCATCACAGAAGGCTTCAGTGATCGAGTCATATGCAGGCATGCCAGGGATGTTGGTATTGGAATTCTGAATGACTTGGCCGTTCTGGATATAGAGGCGACGGATCTCGCTAAGAGTTCCGGTAGAAGTGTTGTCGCTGGTAAGGAATTGAGTGACAACGGTGAACGGACGGCTGGTATCGACTGTTAAGTCCTTGCCATAGAATGAGGTATCGCCCATGCGGAATGAGTTGAAGTCGCAGCCATCAGGATCACACGGTGAACCATATTGATTGGTGGAACCACCGCAAGCGGTGCCATTGCAAGTGGTTTGCTGGGATAGTTGGCAGGGGTGAGGGGTGTAGGCTGCCGAGACCGAATTTGCCTCCCAGATGTCCATTTCACTGCAGCAAGTGCCCATATTGCCCTCGCCGCTGGAGGAAGTCCAGCCCTCCGAGTTTGCCTTGAGATGCAATATAAGTGAGAATGGAATTCCACAAGGCTGGACAAGGATAGACGTACGACCCCATTGACAAATCTGAGGTTTCTGGGACACTGTGCGTCGCAGTATCCGGTCCCGTACTTGGGCCCTGCCGTGTTAGTGGGGAGTCTGTAACCTCCATCGGCATCCATCTGAGAAAAATATAGAGCACCATTAAGGCCGCAGGGGAGTTGAGAGACATCGACGTCGAAAGTGAATTCCTGGTTTAAGAGATGGAATATTTCGTAATGGCTGTCGTCAGCCAAGAGATAAACACGCGAACCGACATTCCTAATTCCTTCGCTTATTGTGAGGAGTTTGAGTGCAAGCGAGTTTCCGCCAGACGCGACGCCGAATGAGCCGTAATAGTCTACACCCTCAAGGGCACAGTTCATAGCGCAAGTCGTCCCATCGGGACAAAGGGTTGCGTTCCATGTGTTGCCGGTATAGCAGCTTGCGGTGGTCGACGTGGAATGGGTCGGGCGAAAGTTTGCGTCGAGTACGATAGCGCCTCGAGTCTGTGTTTGGCAGGTGCCAGCTGTGCATTTCTCCCAGGAGAGTCGTGGGTGGATCTCTGCCACCTGTGTGCCCACTTGCTGGGCATACACAAAGAAAAAAGAGGAGAGGGTTATGAATACGACTGTTGAGATCATGAGAGTGACCACCGTGAAGTAGGATGAAAGTCATCTTATAAGTCAGGTTCGGTGAATACCCAGCTCTTACAACCGTATAGCAGCCGCTGAGCCATGAAGACGGTAGCAAGACGGCGGCTTGTCGGCGAAACCTCGACGGAAGATCCTGGAGGCGGAAAAACGGGACTTCGAAAGCAAATTCGAAATCGAAAAGATTCACATGATAAGACTAACTCGCAAGCTGTGTCTGTTTCATGCTCTCCACTACAAGAATGATATCCAAGCTAATCACTGGCAACCTACTCTGTCTTGGTAGAAAGTAACTGGAAGTTCGTTCTGTTGGCTCAGTCTTTCCTAAGTTTAGAAATTAGCGCGTAATACGTAGTGTGACTAATTCGGATGCCAGCGATATTCTCACCGATTGGACAGTATTTCGTAGAGATCTGCCAGGCGAAAGTCCTATGACTAGAAGGTAAAGAAAGTTGTCAGAGTTGTATAGTGGACCTAACGCATGGAACAATTGACCACATGCCGATATGGTGGTTGATAACTTGCTGAACTTGAAGTCGACGGCCCGGAGGGACTCCGAACTTCAAGTTGTTTGAACCATTAGATGCGGCAAGCTTGAAGGTCATTTCGACTGCCATCATACTAATGGCTCATGGCTTCTGTACTACACTGGCATGAGCCGGATAGTCAGGGTCTCAATGACGACCCACAATTGTGGTACATCGAGTCTCCGAGTCCGAGTCTATTTCCAGTTGGTGGATTCTATGATATCTAATATAGATGACGCTTGTGAAGAAGATGGGTATACTTGTCATCAAAATGGTCGAAATCCCCAGATGGACGACAGGGCCAGCATCACTGGGTCCCTCCAACGGGAAGGGTAAAGGAGCGCTTCCTGGTGATGGTGACAGCAAGAAAACACAGGTGGCCAGTTGTTACAGAGATCTCTGGTAGAGGAGCGGTGGGAAGCCCTGAACATGGTGGAGTCTGTCGGTCACTGGAACAATGCCAGAGGTGAGCCTGAGTGAAGTCACTATCAGGAAGAAGGAAAGTTGATAATTGATTTGTCAGTCGTAACACTGTAACTCGTCTGAACACTTCATCATAAACCTCGACTGCCCACAAACTGGTACATGATACGTATGTAGGACAACTATGCTGCTACAAATTATAAGTACTTAGTACAGTCGACTCCCTCATAACCCATGC